>CAJNOP010001774.1:3786-24218 GCA_905250075.1 Rotaria sp. Silwood1 | reverse complement strand
TACTTTTTTATGTGTTCAATAGATGAATGAAAAAAACAAAATTGTTTTGACTTGTTTTTTCTATATTTTCGATTTGATGATACGACAGAAAAACTTTTTCTTGTACTTTATGTAAATTGAATAAAAGAAAAAAAAGGATTTTTTTCCTTTTCAACCACACATAGTATGACATGGTTGTGCTGCACAACGCTTGCCTTTGTATTGGTTATGTCGAAAGGCAAGCTGCATTAATAATGATTTAAGTAGAATACGAAAAAGACGAGCTTTTGATTCTAATACTTCTTGCTCAGAAACATTTATAAAAGGATTTGATAATGATGGTGATAGTTATAATGCTATATCATATTTCATTTCCTGACTGTTGTCAAATTCACTCGATCCATCAGATGATAGATCGACACCAATCACAAGTGGAGCCAATGATTATGAGCAATAAGAAAATAAGCGACCGTTAACATATTACATCCTGACCTTTTCTTGATTTTGTACCATGCACTTTCCTATGTCACCACTAGCCATTTTTCTGTGTCTCCCATCCCCATAGTGTCATCAGAGTAATTATTAAATGCAATATTGAGCATCTATGACAAGTGTTCTGTCACAGTGTTTCAAATCTGTACAGGAAAGGGAAACTCATGCCATATGATCGTTTGCACTACCATCGATATACCGCGATACTTATAAGAACCAACATTATATCGACGTTTTACAGACAGTAGCGCTTGCGACTTTCGACTTCAGCTATAAACGATTGTAGAGAGTGTTTTCTATTGAAACTCGAATTATCCATTAGCAAGAATTCAAATTAACTGAGAAGAAAACAGTTTTAGAATATATGTTACTAAGTAAAAATTTTTGCAGTCCCATCTATAATCAAAATTTATCCCATAATCGGCACTAATTTGATCTCTATGCTTGGTATAGACGACTCACACACCAACTGTATTACAGTGCATCGAAAACGACACAATTCTATCAGTTTTAATAGACTTCAAAAATAAGATCGTCGATAGAGTACACATTATACTCATCGATATACTGTCCAATCCAACGCGAAAGTTCAAAAAGCGCGTGTATTTGCAAGAAGTTTTTTAAAACATCCGTTTACTTGCAAAATACTTTTAATTCGTTTGATCTCATACGAAATCTTGCAAGGCATTTGAAATATTTACAGTTTTTGAGTATAAATGCAGATGAACAACATATACATGCCTCTGATGTTTTCAGATACCTGCATGTGCTGATCTTTCAGGTTCATGTAAGGTATATGACTCGCGTAGATATGCAAAAGCGTCCTATTTATGGAACTCAATAGTGAAGCAATTCTGCGTTAACTTGCAAAATTTTACTATTTTGTAGTATACATAATGCTTCACGCAAGAATTTAGTTTTTTCATTAATGTACAATTATTTATTTCTCGTCAAAATAGTGGGTGTACCAAAATGTTTGCAACAGGCTGTATTTTGTATGAATCTCCTGAATAAATGATAAAAAGTTTGATTGTTTTTCAAAAGATGCGCCGTGATAAGTTCTACAAAAAAATGTCGAAACAAATTCCTACTAACATGTTCTGATGGTTTTTTCCTATCGCCAAAATGAAACACATACATATTAGTGCTACTTTTCACCGTATTTAAAATAATAAAAACCTTTGGAAGATCTTTTCTATTTTCAGTAGAAATTTGTTCTTACAGCTTTTGTAGAGCTTTTCACGGCGCATTTTTTGAAAAAAAGTCCAGTTTTTATTATCTATGCTGATATATATGCAAAATACAGCATGTTGCAAACATTTTGGTACATCCGATAATATAATAAAAATTATTCTTCTCCTTTACTAACACTGTGTGAACGTTCAATAAAACTCGATGAAAGTCGTCGTGTATTTGTAATAATTTTTAAAAATTTTATAAACTGTGATTGACTATCACTTGATGAATCAAATTCTATATCAATTTGTGATCAAAATCATATAGAAGAACACATCATTGATTTAATGACATGATCATTCGAGCATATTCAATAAAAATTATTTGATGCAATAAGAGTTATTGGAAAATGTGATTTTTCTGATCAATAGTCAGAAATTACTCGATATCATGGTAAAACAACTTCAAAAACTATCATCAAATTCATTTCAATCAATCAATGGACTTTTAGAAACAGCACATTCACTTTTTCAACAATATAGGTATGAACAAAAATCAAATGAATTATGGTCGAAAATTAAATTAGTTCTCAAAGAATTTGTATCTGCTTTTTCTGAATTATTCACAGGAAAATAAAAATTGCACATTTTATTTTTTTTCTTCCTTTATCATTAATAGTATATTATCCACAAAAAGAATCGAATCCAATTGAAATAAAAAAATATTCTTCATTCTTTATACATTATTGTAAGAACCTTTTATGATCTTAATGCTCAAGTATATTCAATACGAAATTTTGGTTTTTTATTTTATTTTAGACATTACCTAAACAATTTGAGGATAATGTAACAAGTTATATGACATATTTTTTAACACTTCTTTCTTATGATCATCCAACACTTCATTCAAATGTAAAATTTGTTTTTTTTTTTTTGTTGTTCAATTCTAGCTCTGTAATAATCGTTTGTTTTTATTTAGAATAATGATCCTGAAATATTAGATCAAGTTAAGATCGAAATTTGTCGTCCTATTATCCTTTATGTAAATAATTGTAGTGATGATTGTAAACCATTTGCACAACAATTACCTTTAGCAGTTTGGTATTTATTAACAGGATTAGATCTTTCATCATGTTTTGATAAAGCAAAATTTTAATTTTAATTAATTATTATGATATTTTTTCGTGTATTTGAAGTTTTTCAGTACAGCAACTGCGATTTTTATCAAACTTAGCTGCTCGAAATCATCATTGTTGTATGTCTGAAGGTGATGATAATTTGAAAATTGTATGTTAACAATTTATGTTACAAAATTTATTTCTTTGAGGTTTGAATTATATTTAGCATTGGATGTGAAAGGAGTTGAATATAATTCAGAAGAATATATTATAATCCTTTTTGCATTCACGTAGAAATCTAGCTACTGAAGGGTAGTCTTTCGTTCAGTATTATTCTTCAATGTGCAGAGCATTTTTTCATCGGTAGAATTGTTCCGAACTGCAATACTCCTATTGGTTTTATACATGATTTGGCATCGTAATAAAGAAAATATAAATCAGTATTAAATGAACTACCATCATCATTGAATAGACAGAGTTAAAAACGATATACAATTTGATATTATCCGCATTATATACTGAAAACGAAAATCAAAGCTTTAACATGAAACGTTTAATTTAGGAATATTTACAAAATTCAGCACAAAATTGGTTAAAACAAGGCCACATGCATCGAGTGGCAAAACAGAAAACGTATGTTAAAAGTTTTTTATCTGAACTTGAAAATTAAGATAGAATATCAAAATTTTTTGATTTTGCTCAAAATATCATCGTTTTTTAATTTGCTATCAGTCTATACTCTTCCATTAATAAAAGCTGATTGTTTGAAATTTTTATTCGATGTTCGAAATTAAATTGATTGTAATGTTTTACTTCAATCATGATCTGAATGTCTTCGATATTTATCATGAAACAATATTATGGTACAAATATATGGAGCACATGCTATTGAACGTTTATTGCTTATTCGATTTTCAAATGATCAAGAACATACAGCGTTTAATCTTTCACTAAAAATAATTTTATCATTACATTTGAGGATTTTAAAGAATAACAAAAACGGATTGAAATTCGATTTGCTCGAAGAATCTATGATAGTTTATTTCGAATTTTAACATCAGAAAAATCTTATGAAAATGAATGTGTTATGAGAACTGTGATGAGATTATCATCGTCATCACTTTAGTATGAAGTTTTGGGTATGGGTGTGGTTAGATCTGCGTAGGTATGGTTGTGATCATGGGTACAGATGGGTATCTACTCTTTACAATAACACCCACACCCCGCCTTAATGATATTGAACAGGATGTAAACAATGATCAGCTATTTCTTGTAGATGTTTAATTTCAGCTGTTTTTTTCGCATTGTTTCCATGAGAGACTTTTGTTGTTGTACATCTTCATGATCAAATGGAAGTATCTTTAAAAAATTGTTTGAGACCCGCCAATAACCACAGCCATGCTTGCATACGTCGCCGCAATCGTTGGAGTATTGTCCGACAAAGTACGTAACTCAATTGGTAAGTAAGATAATGCCTCAGTAAATTTATTCAGTTGACAGTAAGTACTACCGATATTAGAGTAGATAACTGCTAATGATGCGTCATCTTTACTCTTAACCATAAGAATTTTAGTCAGGCCTTCTTCAAAATAGTGAACCGCCTCCGAATGTTGACCTTATCTCAGAAGAATATTTCCCCGAAAAATAAAGATATTGACCAAGTTCTGCTGGATCAGGATTGGCTCGTTTTGGGTGTGAGTGTGGGTGTGGGTGTATTGGAAAGAAGAGACACACGCACACCCATACCTACTGTCCCTGCATGACATTACATGTAATTGATTCACTACGATTTCTTCTTTATAATTTGATCTGCATTGCTAATACCTTCGCAATTCGTTCGTGAGCAATTTCTCTCTAACAGAGATGTGCACCGCGCCTAAAAATCTAGGCGGCGGCGGCGCGGAAGATAACGTAAACCTTAATGCATCGGCGGTGGCAGCCCATCGCCTGAAAGCCTTTTCGAGTGGCGGCGCGGCCGCTCCGCGCTTCTTGTTTCATCAGGGACGGCGCGGCCGCGCCGCCGGGCTGCCGCCCGGCGGCCGCCTTATGATATCTGTAGAATTATTTTCTCGGTCCATTCTACAGACTTATTGCATTAACATGAGGTCAGAATGCTTTTTAAGCAATACTGAATTTGAGAGAACAACGGTTTACATACACTTTCGCTAGATACTTTCATCTTTCATATAATTTATTATTAAAAAGTATAAAGTTAATCAAAGAAAAGCAACTATACAAGTAGAGAACACTAAAGAAAACAATGAAGACTTAGAATATAGTACAATTGTACATAACATCAAACGAGAATAGAAAGAAAGAGAAAACCAAGTACATAATCTTATATTTCAAACGTAAAAAATAATACACCTATTAATCATTAGGTTTCTCAACTTTCAAATGTACACCTGATCGAATGACTAGTATGTCATCTAAGTGTGATGGTAATAGATTTGTTCGACGATTATTTAAAGTATGGCCAGATATGCTAAAAAGCCTCTCAGTTGAGGCTGATGTTGGTGGAATAGCATGAATTGTTCGAGCATATCTTGATAATAATGGTAAAGTTTCTTGAACGTATTTTTGAGACCAGAATAACATAGGATCTTTTCCGATCAAATGGCAAGGAATTTTCATAGCACAATATTGATCTATTTCATCGGGTTTTGATACTTGATATGTCGTTGTCATGAAAGCATATTCAGGTGAGTGACAACCAGCTTGTGATGACTGAATTAATGAAATATCATCATCATTTTGTAATGTCGTTTGTTCTGTTTTTCTAACTACATAAAAAAGTGATTTTAGGCAGTTTCTAATAAAAAAATCCAAATACCTACTTGTATCATCTTCAAAATCAGCAAGATAATAATTTAATGACTTGAATTTTTTTCGTTGTTCTTCTTGATCATTTGAATTAACTATATTGTCGGAATTTGAGACTGGCTTCATGTTAAATAAAATCGAACGTAAACGTGTTAAAATTTCGAACTTTTTAGTAGTCGAAATGGACTCTTATAGATAAAATGAGAAATGATTCATTGTTATTAAACAAATTATGAAGATCAGTTGACTCACTCATATCTCTATGTTTCGGATGAAGAAATGTAGCAAAATAATGTTTGTCATCGAAAAAACTGGACGTGTCCATTTCCATCAATAATTCATGAATTTGTTCTCGAAAAAATTTAACACCTAAAAAAGATAGCAAAAAATTTCTATTGAAATATTCTATTGAAAGCCATAAAATCAATCTATTCTCAAGTGTGTTTCTATAGTGAGAGTAATATGAAGTGTTTACTTCTTAATACTTTAGCGGTACCCATACAGATCAATTGGAACATTCGCATAAATGAGACTTAGTTGAATATACGTGGATTGTTTTGTCACATCGATTGTAAAAAAAATCTACGAATCAAATTTTTCTTTCGCAAAATTTTATCCTATTAAACACAGCTACATCTAGTCCATCTATATATAATTAGTTTTTGAAAGATCTTGTGGATTATATTTTAGAAAAGTATGGATCACTGTTTTTCTTAAGGGTGCAAATAAACTTAGTCTAAAAACAATCCTAAATTCTACTTACCACTTGGTTCTGTATCTTCATTCGGATATGTATCACAGAACAGTTTAAAACGTTTTGCATCAAAATCAAGAGCAAATTTACGTAAATTTGTATAAGATGAGTAAGTACGAATTAATAATTGATGAAATGGTTGAACAAGGTAAAGAGTTGGATGCTGATCGTTCTGAATATCTCTTGTTGCACATCGTAAAGGTAAAAGTAGAATTAATAATTGTGTTACAACTAATTTAGAAATTATCTGGACTAAATTCAATTTATTTTTTTCTTTCAATACAATTGTAATGGCTTCATAGTTATCAAGAATACTTTCCAAACAATTATATAAACTTAACCATCTTGATGCAGCTTGCTGTTTCAATGACGTGCCAGAACCACCATTTTTATCAGCTTGATGTTTAATTATTTCAATCAATCCAGCCTTAAGAGAATGACATATTTTTACAATATAAAAAGTAAATCCTGAAAATAATTGTGAAACAAATAAATACCATATATATTTAACAAACTCGATTAAATAATATAAGCTTTCAAACGGATTTCAAACTCATTTCTCTGTCTATTTTATATCATATCTTATCCCACTACTGTCTTCTCACTATAAGGTGCTGCTTCAAAAGAATCTCATATAGTTACAAAAGTTTTAGAAAAAATAACAAAAGAGTTTTCGTTTAATACAAACAGAACAATAAATCAATACACGAAAAACTGATCATACTTTTTTAGCATATTTAACTAAAATTTTACATGAATTTATTGTTTCTAATAATCGTTGACGTTCGATGGATTCTTCAAATATTTGATCAATTACATTCATAAGTGTAGTTAAAAGTTCTTCTTCACATTCAACATCTGCATCTTTATTAATAAATGTATAACTAAGAAGACCATTTAATCGATGTGCATAGCATTTTATTGGTTCAATATTATTTTGTTTAAAACATTTTAAAATATTTGCACCTCGATCGCAGACCCAATTCACATCAGCAAGATTTGTTATACCATATACCGATAAGCAATTCTTTAACATCTATTTAAAAAGAATAAATGTCGCTAATATTTCGTTTATGTGGCGCAAAAAAGCTATGTTAACCTTTTCTATATTATTTGCAGTTTTCTCGTTTTCAGTAAATTCGGTACAACATAATGTGATCGTTTGATATTTATGCAATGAGTTAATTAAAGTGGCAGTAATACCTAAATAACTGATCTGTTTAAATCGATCAGTCCATAAATCAGGTGATAATGTAACAGCATCATTCTTCAGTGGTTCCAATAACAATTCTTTAAATTTTGCTCGAGTTTGCTCAGCAATAGAATGAATATTTCTGGAAATTGTATATCGTGATGGAATGAAGTTGTTTATTTTCAAATTGGCATCTTTCATTTTAATACCTAAATGAAGAAGAATATTTTAGAAGTTCTGGAGGGGAAAATTATGAAATATATCATGAATTAAACGTTAACGGTTAAAACGAATTCGCTAATAAAACTATGTTTTTTAAAAAACTCACCCAATTCATAGAAAAATTGTAAAAGTTCGTGCAACCCAGCATCTTCAACAATGCCCAATGGTCGTATATTGCTTGATATCCAATCGACTATCAAATCACTACATTTTGATTTTATATTTTTACCAGAACCATGATTAGATATCTGTCCGAATGAATAGTTTGATAATGTTGATTGTGTTGATTTAACATATGCCGTAGATTCAAATGCTGATAAAGAATTTTTTGTGTTTTGTTGTTTAATTGTTTCTAGATAACATTCATGTTTTTTTATTTTATCTGAACTAGTAGTTCTACTATATCGATAAACAGTTTTACATTCTTTACAGGCAACGAAATTTTGCATTGAGTAACATTTTTCACCTAATGTTTGTGTTGGAATTCCAAATATAGACCACCAATCAGCTGAATATTGTCGTGATTGTGACTTATCTCGAAGTACAATCTAGAATTTCAATCATACTTATATTGAAATTATTCTATTTTTAAAAGCATCATCATACTTTAAATTCTTCTGAATTCATTTTCAATGCAGCTTGAATACGATCTTTTACTTTCGTAATTTGTTGTGGTGTTTTTTCATCAATTTTATCTAATTGTTCAAATAACAATTGATTGTTCATTGGTGTTGACATACTACCGTTGTCCTCACATGACAAATCAATAATAGGCTGGCTATTATTACCACCCAACATATTGGAGATTTTCACAATCAATTTAATAAATAATTAAATATACATATGAATATACATAAGGTCTAATTAATCTAGAAAATATCGAGAATCAATATGTTCCATTATTTGTTAGAAAATGTGATGGGTATTATAAGAAGAAGAAAGAACGAATAACTAAATACGTGAGGAACTATTATTGGTATAGTTTATCGACAAATACATTTACACAAAAAGTATAGAAACATTAAGAGAGAGAGAAAAATACGAGAGAGACAAGATGGACGGACAAAACTTTACGCAAGTAGAATAATATTCTATATCAGCGAAACGAACAATTTAAACGAATAATATATCTAGTATGTGTGACGAAAAGACTTGAAAGAATCAGAGAAAATATATAAGGCATAGTCCATAACGTTCCAGTTGAAAACTATTACCATGAGAATACACTGAAATTTGGTTTACTCTTAATAATAAATATTCTCCCGATGCCATTTCATTTTTTGACATTTAATTTAACATAAAAAATACATAGATGCCGTCGAAAGACAGTAAAATTGGCTTTGCTTTTCGAAATTCAATTTAAAGAAATTTTAATAGCTAGTATGATGTAGACGTCCATGTAAAAAAAATAACCAAAAAATCGATTAAAAATCGATTATAATCATACGATTTTAATCAATAATTTAAGCAGTAATAATCATAGCAAAATCAGGTTTTAATCGATTATTTCAATTATTCTGATTATAATCGATTTAGAATATTTTTAAAAATCGATTATAATCAGAATAATTGAAGTAATCGATTAAAACCTGATTTTGCTATGATTATTACTGCTAAAATTATTGATTAAAATCGTATGATTATAATTGATTTTTAATCGATTATTTCATGATTTTTTGAACAAATTTTTTTTACATGGGCGGCCGCCCGGCGGCGAATTTAAAAGGCGCGGCGCAGCCGCGTCACCGCCGCCCTCAAAATTCTTTTCGGCGGCGCGGCCGCCAAAGTATTAACGAAATTTGACATTAGAGTGCGGGCGGTCCGCGCCGGCGGCGCGGCCGCCACCGCGCCGCCTGCCGCCACCGCGCGGACGGTGCACGTCTCTGGTACCCCCTGCTTTTGAAAATTTCGTCTTTTTTGCTCAACTATTACCTCAAAATCTGATGTTTTTCATATTTTCTCCCATTTTTCCAAATTACCCCCCCCCCCCCTTACTTTGACCCCTTCGCGCCGCCTCTGCACGAGACACAGAATGATCATGAATAAGTTATTCAAAGCTGTTTACCTGACCATTCATAGAAGAGCATACTGACGATGATGTGATATACAATGATTCAGTCAGACAAGCAGTAAAAGAACGCACATTTTTTATACTCGAAAGCCTTCGAACAAACTTACAATGATATGAAGAACTATAGAATCACCTTCGCAGTTTGACTTCTCTCGAATTTCATTCTTCACTAATATTCCTTTTACTTTCGAATTCATTCCCTACCTGTAGATTTACATACGCTCTTTCAATATTTATTGCAATAAATATTGAAAGAGCCCATGTGATTCTATATATGAAGAGTGAATTTAAAACAAAATATTAGTAAAGAATGAAATTTGAGAGAAGTCAAAATCGAAAGACGATATATGAGAGCAATGTTGGCTTGAAGCAGTCAACACTGGAAGGCTGTTAAGACTTTTAGTCTAAGAAGACGCAAGAAAAATCTTTGGTTCTAATAGGAAAAGCAAAAAGATTTTTTGATTACAAGGAGGTAATACACCACCGGTTCCACGATCTCTGTATGAGACTAAAAAGAAAAGATACTGTTGTATTATGCCTAATAAAGATGTTTTATTTTAATGCTAGAAATATACTAATCATATTTTACAGAAAACATGTTTTTGGCAATGATTGCATGGATTAAGAGCAGATCTACGACCACATCCTATACTTTATAGTAAGTGAATGTTTCTTTTTCCATATTTGTAAGGCGTAGGCAGTGCGAACATCACATAAATCTTTTTTTTTTGTCTTTTTTACTCACGGTTTTGATAGAATGTCACCTGCATGTCACGATAAGTCAAAAAAATGGAAGTTGTAATTAAAAACAAACATATGGTTTTTGAAAATATGCGAAATTTTCTGTTCTGCTCTTCTTTTTAGCTTCTGAGAGTATCATTTTTAAATTTTCCGTTAAAAGCTAATTATAGACAAGATGTTATATCCATCAAAAAATTTTCCTTAGTCGTGCCTTGAATGACGTCCACTGGAATATCTATAGGCTATTCATGTAAATTTATCTAGGTTTTTCTTCTTAAGAAATGAAATCTGATTAATTTTCATGTTTTTGTACTATTTTACACGATTTTCTATATAATTTATAATTTTATAATCATACGCTAAATAAGAATATTAAAATGGAAAAAAAAACAAAATGTTTACAAGTCTTTATTTGTATTTGATATTCTATGATGTGAGTGAATTGATGCAAAAATGCAAGCGTAGACGATTAGTATGGCTCACTTTATGATTTTCATCTCACTGATACCTACACCTCATTATTTTTTTTTCACTACGAATTGTCATGTAATTCATTCTGAACAAATAAATCATGTTTTTTGTGTACTCCAAAAGTGAATACACTCTAGAATCAGTCAGTATGTCCGGCCATCCGTCCGTTCGGCCGTTTACAAGCTAACTTTTGAAAGGAGAATCCGATTGCGATGAAATTTTCTACACAGTTTAGTCTCAACAATATCTCGGTCGAGTTCGAAAATGAGAAGGATTGGCCGAGCCGTTCCTGAGTTATTGCAAGAATACTCATTTTTCCCTATGGCTTTCTATAGGAAAATCGACCTATCTCCACGTTCGTAAAACACTTTCCCTATCATAGTCAAATGAAACCCCAACTATTATACACCGTTCGATAGAGAATTTCACGAGCTACAAAATAGTATATAAGACATAAAGAAATATAACTCATCTATTGCAAGGGCAATTAAACGGCAATTGGTTCTGTTTGTGTTCACACTCTAATTGATTGACAATTAGAGCTCTGTCTTTCGATCATACAGATGACAGTTCGAGGTTTTTCGGGTCGGAGAACTCCAATCTGAGCTCCTTTTGCCTCGAACTCCTATTGGCTTAGCAGTAACCAATAGAAATCAAGTTATCGGAAAAACGACTTTCCTAGGGTAAATCAAGGCGAAGAGTTCAAATCTGAGCTCTATTCAGCTCTAAATCCTAGTGGTTGAGCAGTAGCCAATAGAAATCAACTGTTTATAGAAAAGGTTTGCCAGGATAATTTTTATCCCCACACATTCTAGGATGACGAATCAGTCTCATTCACTTTTTGAAGTACACATAACTTTCAGATTTAAATCCGAGGTTTCCACATTTATTTTATCATTATCTCAGGTATTGACTCATTCTGTTCTTCTTCTTTAGACAAGCAAAATATATTTTACGTAGAGTGTGGGTGGTGGCTGTCGGTGTGGGGTGGGTGTGTGGGTGTGGGTGTGGGGTGGGTGTGTGGGTGTGGGTGTGGGGTGTGCGTGGGTGTGGTTGTGGGTGGGTGTGAGGTATGGGTGGGGTGTGGGTGTGTGGTTGTCGGTGTGGTTGTGGATGTGGCTGTGGGTGGGTGTGGGGTATGGGTGTGTGGGTGTGGGTGTGGGTGTGGGTGTGGGTGCCGAATGAAAGCTACACACCCACACCCACATCCCACACCCCACACCCCACATCCACACCCACATCCACATCCACATCCACACCAACATCCACACACCCACACCCACACCCACCCACATCCACACACCCACACCCACCCACATCCACACCGACACTCACACATGCATACCCACACCCCACACCCACATGCACACACCCCACATCCACACTCACCCACACCCGCATCCACACCGACACCCACACACTCATACCCACACCCTAATATTAATCCTTTGGTTTATGAGAAATTGACACAAGGAGCCGCTCATGTACTTGAATATTTAGGAAGACATTCTGATTTACGTTCGTATTTGTATTCTCAAGCAGAAATCCGGCAACTAGAAAAATCATCGTCGAACAAAGCAACACGAAAATGTAACGTACAAAATGAATTTTATAGAAAAACTGATTTGTAGTAAAATATCTCGGTTGTGTGACTAGGATACTCGGAAACCAGGTTAGTTTCAACTCAAACGTTTTGAAGAATTTTAAAATTAACAGTTTTTTTCATGAGTGTCGTTTATAAGAATGCGTACGTATTTCTATTATGGCTTTAGCTATAGATAATAAATATTTTTCTGAAAACTACGAAATTAGATAAAATGTAAAACATCATTCAAAAATCAAATGTCGAACAAGTTCAGAGTAGCCAAAATTAAATCGAGCATTGGTTTATACGCATGACAAATAAATGCGTTCGAATGATGTTTTGAATAGCGCTGGTTGTGAAGAAAAAAAACACGTATAAACGATAACGCTTAATAACCTCATATTCGAACTACACGCATTTCTCTTTCTTTTTCTTTCCTTTTTTTCTTTTTTTTCTCTTGATATTTGTGTGTGCTTCATTCGTTCACCTCACACATACACACGACAGGTAGTCTTTGGATGCAATGACAAAAAAAATCCTTATCACATGTGCCGCAGGAAAAATATCTAAATTCCTCTCGCCCCTCCTGCTAAAAAACGGTTATAATCTTCGAGCATTCGTCCACTCTGAACAATCGGGCAAACAACTTCAAGCAGCACTAGATGGACTTTCAGATGGAGGCACTTTGGAGATATTCGTTGGCGACTTGGAAAATCCATCGGACGTGAGAAAGGCACTTGAAGGTATCAATATCGTCTTTCACATCGGACCTTCCATGCATCCACACGAAGACAGCATCGGAAAGATCGTCATTGATGAAGCGAAATCCGCATCTGTTTCACATTTTATTCTCTCTTCGGTACTCCATCCAGTTCGGACAAAACTGCTCAATCATCGAATCAAAATCGCTGTGGAAGAGTATCTCATTGAATCTCGCCTGCCGTATACGATTCTCGAGCCAGGACACTTCATGCAAATGACACAATGCCAACAGATTGCTGATAGAGGTACCATGAATCTGTTGTATTCGTTCGACGAATTACAAGGGTACCTTGACCTTGCCGATCTTGCAGAAGTCACTCTAAAGATTCTTCAAAATCTTCAACAGCATAATCGAGCAACGTACGAACTTTTAGGTGACAATCGAACTGGTCGCGAAGTGGCACAGTACATTTCGAAGTACAGTGGCAAAGACATTAAATGTGAGCTGCTTCAATTCGAACAAAATAAGGATAAACTTCCAATGCTCAAAAACGCTAGTGAATACACCGAAGATTGCTGTGCGAGACTGTTTTTCTACTACAATCGCTGGGGCTTGACTGGAAACAACAATATTTTGCGTTTTCTGCTTGGACGAGAACCTACTTCGATGGAGGACTATGTCATGAAGTGTTTGAAAGCATGAACTCATTTTCTAAATATATATCTAATAAGCGATTTTTTAGTTCTGCTAATGTATTTTCCTTTTTTCAACGTATGCCAGATCATAAAGACGATGCGAGCGATAGGCATGTATCAATACCAAACCCAAACCCAAAACATTTGGGTTTTAAGTTTTGGGTTTTGAATAGCTTTGAGTTTTCGGGGTTTTGAGTGGTTTTAAAGGATTTTGGTTTTGGTTTCGAGATTTGGATTTTAATATTCTTTACTAGTACTAAACTAGCACTTATTTCCAGCAAAAATGATACCTTGTCATCCCTGGGTATACTATAAACCCCCCCCCCCCCGCATTAAAAGGCCCGGGGGCCTTCTATAATGGCGGAGCAAACAAAATTTTTAGGGGGGTCTTCTATTTAGGGGGCCCTTCTATTAGGAATCTATGATATACATTGTCGAAAAGACGTCTAATTTTCCAATAGGTAGTCTTTTTTTCGCAAAAATGACGAAATCTTACCATTCACGTGAAAAAGATTTTTGTACATTGATAAATTACCAAAACTTGATGTTCAGTTATTTTCCATAATTCCTTCAGTTTTGACTAACCGAGACGTTCATAATTAAGCGGATAAAATTGCTTTTTTGCTGAGCTTCCCAAGTCGTAGGAATTTCGACAAAAATGGAACCAAAATGCGGATATTCTGTAAGGCAAATGCACGGTCCCCTATTCACAGGGACAGATACACACTATTTGAAAGCTTTTGAGATATAAAAGAATTTCTCGCGTCAAAGTTTACGTGAGTGTTTTCCAGGTTCGCCGGTATCGAAGTAGAATCATAGCCTTAATATAAGGCCCGGGCCTTCTATTAAGGCGATCATTCAGAACTTTTTGGGGGGCCTTCTAATAAGGGGGGCCCTTGTAATACGGGGGGCCTTCTATTGCGGGGGGGGGGGGGGGGGGGGGGGGGTACAAGGTTTAATAAACGAATTGAATTACTTTACTATAATAATCAGCACCCGAACTCAGGAAGAGACCCAAATACTCCAAAACTCAAAACCACTCAAAATCCAAATCCCCGAAACCCAAAAGATTTTGTGTTGGTACATGCCTATCAAGCGATAGCATTGGAACTCTAACTATAACTACACCGTTGATAAATGAAATATATATTGAAATAAATGCAACCAAATCTCCTACTATGAGCATCACTCTCAATGAATACCTCCATATGCTGAACAATCGAAGTCTTATCGATAGAAAATAAAACTCATACAAATCACTTGATAGTCACAATTTATTCAACAATTCACAAAAACTTTAAAGCGTTGAACTTTTTCAATATCGACTCTTTAAATTAGAATTTATTTCTAATTTTCAGTGACTCAATAAATGTTAGCATTCTAAGCTAGTTGAAACACATTAGAATGTGTTCATAAAAAATTCCTACAATACTACTGTGCCAAGAGATATACTGATGTGATATGTTATCATCTGTATGTGACATCATCCTTACGTTATTCCACTCTTACTTCATATTTATCCTTCTATGATGTCAACCTTGTATCCTGACGTATTACTGCTCATAGTGTTCAATACCGTGGTAATTGTTCCGTTATACATTGTTCGTTTTCAATACTTCTGTAACCACTACGCCATACCCAGTATATATGCTCATTGTTCTCTTTTCACGAGAAGGGCAGATTGAAGGAGAGAAGAGAACAGTAGAGCATATAAAAAGACGATGGACGATAGTGGGTGGAAAGAGGAGAAAAAGATGGGGCAACGAACACGTGTATGAGGGATATGTAAAGCGGCGTAAGAAGAGATATGTAAAACGAGAGTAGTGTTGAAATAAAAGAACAAGTAATAATAACAAGTAACGGAAGTGTGCAGAGAGCAAAAGAAACAAAGACAAAGCCAAGAAACTACCGTGCTATATCGACAATTTTTCGTTACAACTACATTTCAGATTTATTGATAAAGATTATAAATGTATAGCAGATACAAAGTATAAATTATTAGAAGAGATCCTTCAGTAACCCGTCCACCATAAAAACTAACAAACTGGACAAAAAAAGCATTCACTTTTAATACAACATCTAGTAGTCTATAATATTTTGACAAAGTTAATGGAATTAAAAACGTGTAGAATCAGTTTTTGGTACAGTCATTTTCAGACATTCTTTCGTCTTGTGCGAAGTATTTCTGCGCATTCGTGCCATCGGATTTTGTAAGTATTCACCGGCTGCATCGATCATAGAATTTGGATCTATTGCTTGAGTTGTATCAGTCAAAGTCTCAGTTTGATTACCATGTTGATGGTACGGCGGTTTCATTGATGAGTTTGTATTATCAAAGTTTATACGTTCTTCCGTTCTGCACGACAGTGCCGTTCTAGATCCAGCAGATGAATGTGATTTTTTATTTCGTTTACGATCTACAAAACAGCATTTTAGAATTGAAATTACCAAGGTAACAATAGGGTGCCCTAATTGTACGACGAATAGTCCATACACCTGGTTCAACTGAATTCTATCACCATCAGCATTACTACTGCCTTCATTCCCACAAAATCTCTGTTGAAACTATTTTTCTAACAATCGATCAGTTTGACCATCTTCGCTAAGTTTCGTAATATGATTATCCAACTTCTATTTACATGGCCAGTGTTTTGGTAAAGCAACTGCAGAATATGTTTTACCAAATGGGAAATTAACTATTTCTAGGTCACAATAGTGCTTCGTTTGCGTAAAATACTCGGCACTGAAACTATTAGCTATGGCAACATCAATATAATAATTTAATAATTTTGCATAACATTCTTTTGGATGTTTTCAATAATGATAACTCATCTGATGACCATTCATAAGTTGGTTGGGTGTGGGTGTGGGTGTGGGTGGGTGTGCGTGTGGGCGTGGGTGTGGGCGATTGTGGGTGTGGGTGTGGGTGTTCAAGTGGTTGGGTGTTAATCTCTTCTTAATTCAAATCCACACCCACACCTACACCCACCCCACACCCACATCCACACCCTACCCACACCTCACACACACCCCACACCCCACCCACACTCATACCCACACCCACACCTGTCGACGCTAATGGTATGCACAAAATTCATATTAGTTGCTTCTGATATCCTTATCTGCTGCCTATTTCCATTATGAATCACCTTTTTCTTTGATAGCATTTATATTAAGTCTCTCACTTTAAATGTTTTAACATTGATAAAAGTAGTCTTCTCAGTGAAGTCTTTAGAGAAAGATAAGGTAAGTATCAAATTTTGTCGTCCTTCAGAAGCAGCAAACTATTTATTCAGCAACAGAAAGCAAGCGATATTTTAGTTGTTCTGACGCGCACGATGTCAGCCAAAAAACCGAGCATCTAGCATTAGAGATTGTATCATGATTTGAGCTGAAACGACTTGACTCAGGTGAGTAATTCATTAGCGTAATTTTCATGATAATGAAGTTGACGTTATGCAAATCCTGCACAGGTAGCATAAATGTGATCATGTTGTTAAGAAAAATTGAAATAATAATAGAATGAAAATTCATGACTACATTCTCTTTTTCTGATCATGCTGAAATATGCTTTTTCGATTATTTTTCTGGTTGACTTAGCTTTTCGAATAACTAACTATATGCTCGAAATTAGGGTTAAATCTAAAATACGAAGGACATCTTTCATTTACGCAGTCGTGCACACACATCGAAATAAATACTGTTCTGCTTAAATCTTATTCAGTCAGAGTAAAGAAACAAGCTCTATAACTTAGAATAACGCTTCAAGAATGACAGGAGACAAAAGTTATCGATTCGTTAAAAGCACTTTGAGATCATTCAGAAAGATAAAAGATACTTAACAATGTAGATGACTAAAGAAAAGTCTCTGCACTGTCATGCATTTTTTCGTTTGATCGAAAACACTCTTCGGAACTGAGAAATATATTTCAATATGAAGAGAAACATTTTTGAATCACACAAATGTCTAGAGAATTCAGGCAGAAAGCTTTGGACTACTTAATCATGGTTTGTAAGGACGATACAATACATCGCGCTACATATTGTTGTCTTATAGACGGTGAAAACTCAATGATAGGATATAAATCTTTGAGTTTTATAATTGTATACAGATGGTCTGTAGAGTAGTCTTCCATTTAAAATTCATTTTTCTTTCTGTAATACGCAAAAATATTCTGTAATTTTTTTTCCGAATTTCAAGCATATTTCGGCGAATCTTGTCTTGTGCAAGAATGAATTTAAAATGATTGATTGCGTAAGATCAAACACAAATTTTAAATGACGAATACTTAAAAACTAGCATCTGACTCTTGATCATTGTTTATATATGTTAAAGGAGAGAAACGAGTATATGTAAATATACAATACTAAATTTTTACTTCCTTTGACTTTCGATGATTTAACATCATTCAGAAAAATAAATGATATGCTTTCTTCGGGAATGGAACCCATGATATGATAACTGGTTATCCGGACCAGTCCTCTAACCATTGAGCTATCGAAGCACGGCTAACATATCATTCATTTTTCTGAATGATGTTAAATCATCGAAATTTTAACGTCGACACGATGTGTACGACACACTTGGATATAGCGACGCTACTTATTACCAAGTAAAATTGATGGTGAATTTTATTCTCCTCTTATCAGAGGGTGAATATATATATATGTGAAATGATAAAAAGGAGTATATGTAAATATACAATACTGAATTTTTTTTATTACTCCGTTTGACTTTCGATGATTAACATCATTCAGAAAAATAAATGATATGTTAGTTGTGCTTCGATAGCTCAATGGTTAGAGCACTGCTATGGATAACCAGTTATCATATCATGGGTTCGATTCCTGAACGAAGCATATCATTTATTTTTTTGAATGATGTTAAATCATCGAAAGTCAAAGAAAGTAAAAATTTAGTATTGTATATTTACATATACTCCTTTTTATCATTTAACATATATATATATATATTCACCCTCTGATAAGAGAAGAATAAAATTCACCATCAATTTTACTTGGTAATAAATAGCGTCGTACACATTGTGTCGACGTTAAAATTTCGATGATTTAACATCATTCAGAAAAATGAATGATATGTTTGCGATGCTTCGATAGCTCAATGGTTAGAGGACTGGTCCGGATAACCAGTTATCATATCATGGGTTCCATTCCCTAAGGAAGCATATCATTTATTTTTCTGAGTGATGTTAAATCATCGAAAGTCAAAGGAAATAAAAATTTAGTATTCTATATTTGTTCTTGTTTTTTTCTTTTATACGAACATCAATATTCGAACATTTTTTGTGTTTTGAAGTATCGCATGGTTTTAAATAATGCTGCCTCAAGCTTCAGCATGCGCTTCTGCGTTGCCTATGTACTTTTACAGAGGAAATTGAATATTGTTCGTTGATTTCTTTAAAAGCTCCTCTAAATCATTGTTAAAGGTAGCACAGATCCAACTTTTAGGAATGTGAGTATCGGTTTTTGTCATAATCCACAGTCCTATCCTAAATTGACTTGCTAATCACAACATTTTTGCTGTATTATTTTGTGCTTCAAAAACACAAAGAAAATATTGTTAACATGTCAATTATAGTAATACTCTTTTAACTGCCAATCATTATTGTGTTTTTTCTTTAACGATTCTCGACTACCAAAAATGGTCTTACAGTTGTTCTAGATATGTCTGACGATACGTTTGCGAATAGCACTGAGCAATCTGGCGTGGAGTTTCCCGGCAGCACTGGGGATTCTTTAGCAAACCCTAATGAACAGAAGTCGCGTGCTCACGACACTACAACAGCTGAAATATCTTCTCTACGCGAAAGTAGCGATTCGGCGGAAGAATCTGATCAGGAGCACTCGACTACTCGAAACATTACGCAATCGGATACATGGCTTCCTGAAGAAAATCAGCATTCATTGGTAGACCGCAACGAACAGAAATCTCCTACTCACAGTACTACATCAGCAGCTAAAAAAGCCGAAATAAAAAGTGGTGATGTATCGAAAGAGTTTGATGAGCAGCGCTCTAATACTCAAAATACTACGCAGTTGGTCAAAGAATCCAATGAAAAAAGTAAACATTCATCTGTGGATGGCAATAAACAAAAGTCTCTGACCCATACAACTACACCAACCGCTGAAAAATCCGAAAGAAAAAGTAAAGCCTTATCATCCAACCGTAATGAAAAGAAATCCTCTACTGGAAAAAGTCAATCAGGAAATCAAAACTCAGTCGAAGAAGTTTTGGAAGTTTTGGAAGATTTAGACAAAAAGAACAAAAAAAAATTCTGCTTGCAGAAGGTTCCGCCGCTGTCGCTTTGTCAAAGTATTCGATCAACTATCGGCATCCAGTCGAAAGATGGGCCATGGAAACCGTCTGGATTTTACCGTGCGCAAAGAAAA
>CAJNOP010001773.1:0-24222 GCA_905250075.1 Rotaria sp. Silwood1 | reverse complement strand
ACCCACACCCACACCCACACCCAGCCACACACCCACACCCACCCACATCCACACCCCACACCCACGCCCACACCCACAACCCACACCCACACCCACACCCCACACCCACGCCCACACCCACACCCACACCCCACATCGTGAAAAAACAACCAAAAAACAGAAAATCCCGTCTTGATTCGGCCAAGGACCGATTCCAATAAAACCAACGATAGTTCCAAGTAGGTCTGGATGAGATCTATCGAATGGACATCTTTTGAGCTCAAATTCATGCTCCTGTCGCTCAGGAATCTGTCAAGAAGGCCAAAAAACCCAGATTGTTTTCCTAATACTCATCGCAATTCGGCCAGTGGCCGATTCCAGCAAAATCAACACTGGTTCCAAGTAGATCTCGATGAGCTCTATCGAATGGGCGTCTTTTGAGCCCAAATCGATACTCCCATCGTTCAGGAAGGGTGTGAGTGTGTGGGTGTGTGGGTGTGTGAGTGTGTGGATGTGTGAATGCGAGTGTGGATCTACATTCATTCTCCACACATACTCACATCCACACACCCACACCCACTTTTTTGTCCATCTAGAGAAGCACATTGCGGCGCAGAATAATTTACACTGAAACGAGAAGTTTGCTGTAACAATTGATCGTAAGTGACACATAGAGAACGCTGAGAAAGCATGTCTGATGGACGAACTAAGAGGATTGGGAGTGTGAAAAGGAAACCTTCAAATCTCTGATCTATTTGAAGACATTCAGTACGACTGGTCATGGAGAACATCGGGAAAGAAATGCTTGCACCTGCTTTTCTGCATCCACTCACACTACTGATAGGTACTGTAATTTTCTCTTGCTTTTAGTAGTAGATTCGATTGGTCATCTATTTTTTTTTCTTGCTGAACGTCGGAACAGTGGAAATCCACGCGAACATTACTCTGATTACATTCTTTTTTCATGAATGAAAGTGATATAATTTCTCTAAACAACGGCAACATGTTGCAATACGCAAATCATGCTGTTTCTAGAAAAAAAAACAATATTTGACTGACAAAAGCGTGCTATGTTTTCAGAAATATATCAGGATTTGAAATATCATGTTCTAGTCTCAAAGTCGTGATTCAGGGTTACTTCCGACACTAACTGTGTATACGCAATGCTTGTACAATCAACAACAATACGCTATTCTCTTCTTTCAGAAAGTACTAGTGTTTCATTATTCAAAAAGAAAAGTAATAAGAAAAACCTTGAGACAATAAATTTAACGTTGCAAAGAATTGTGACTCAAACAAATAAAATCATGTCCTCGAATGCAAGGCACGAAAAAGTGCCTGAAATTTCAGTTCCTTACCCGTCTACGGAAAGTTCCTTGATATTTTATGATCTCTCATCAAAGAAATGTGCTGCAGGATTTGCTACGATTTTGAATAGACTCACGGGAGAACCGATCCGACTGATAAACACCGTTTGAACTCATATTTTGCCTGTAGATAGGAATCATAGTGTGGAAAAACCCTTAAACGGTTCGTGATCTTCGGCCTTTCTTCTCGAGTTATGGTGATTTTACTGAATTTTCAGCCCCTCACCTCACAGGATACTACGAAAAAACCCTCAACTAGGAATTTTCGCTCGACAAGTTTCCCGATAATAGACCTAATGGTCCTTATTATATTCTGAAAGTCTTAACTCAAACGGATGAGTTTTCTTAAGATTGGAATATCTCAAAAATGGACTATTTTTGCAGCTTTTGTGAGAAAGTCGTGGTTTTTTCAGATGCATCATCTCGGAAGAAAACTATGTGTTTAAGCTGAAACTTTCAGGATAGAATAAGGACCACTAGGTCTATAATCGTGGAAATTTTCAGGCGGAAATTCCTAGTTGAGCTTGGCGTTTATCAGTTGTATTGGTTCCCGCACCAGGTACATCGCATTTCATTGTCGACTTTTGCTCTTATGGAGCTAATCAGTTACCCGAACAACTATAAGGTGCAGATGTATCCTAATAGATGCGTTTTTAGTTGTAACACCATGTACACGAATAACTTGTTTCAGTAATCACTGCAAAAAATAGTACGCTTGTTTTCGCACCAAACTAATCAGATAAGCTAGATTTGGTAGAGTTATTTTCAAAATTTTAGTGACCTGATACATTGAAATGATCTTAAGTTTCCGCTGATTTCGTGGTTTGGAGGATTTCATTTCGGAAAAACTTCATGCTCAACAGGGGTGCGTCAATTAGAATCATTTTAGCTCTAAAAGTTTGGCAAACTACTTCTCTGTTTTTTTCGAAGATCTTCCCATCTTCCAAAAGTGACCACACCAAGTGAGTTTCTTTCATACGATCGAAAAATCGACTTTGCTAGTGAAGTGTCTAGTTATTTTTTTAATTCGATTGATGAGAATTGATTAGGATTTTCTGGATATCTTAGCGAAGGAAAACGTTTCGCTTGGCGTGTAGGGAAAATCTGTCGGATGACATTCCCCCAAATCAACCAAAACTATATTAGAACTCAAAATAGTGAGGATAGAAGAATGAATTTGATTGGACAAGACAAAGATGCCTGCCCTCAGAAAATCTCTGGTTGCATACCTCGTGCATATTCGAATTGCTTGTCGTAGTCAACAAATAGTTCAATACTGTCGAGCCAGCTGTTGTTAATGGAAGTTTTAGTAGATTGTGCTTTTAATCTGATCAAAATCTCCAGTTTTTGTATGCTTTTATGCAATGCCATCCCAATGCTACTTGCACTCGAGCCTTTTTTCAAATAAGAAGATGTGATCGATTGCAAACATTCAAAATCTTACTTAAATTTCTTTGAAGAAGAATTTTTTCGATGCTGCTCATTTCCGTGAGTTGTATGGATACATCTTTTCCCATGCGTGAATCGAAGTGGACTTTTGAGAACGGCCATAGATCAGAATTCCAAATATCAGCTATTTGGATGTATCGTAACATGATTGCACCAATGTCATAGGACAATAGCGAAAAGTGACATCCATTGGCAGTGTCAACCGTAGTCACTGCACCAGTTTGTAGTTTCCAGTGATGGATAAGAGATATGTTACACCCAACTTGGCTATCGTTGATCAAATTCGAATCATGACCACGTGTCCCATTAGGAAATAGAGTGTCTCTAATCGAGAGAGCACTCCATAATGAACTGTCTTTTATTGTAGCATCAGTAAAATCGGCTTCACATAGGTTGCTTTGATTAAAATCAACGTTGATCACTTGAGAATGTTTGAAGGCAGCTCTTTTGGCATTTGCATGTAAAAATGTTGACCCTGATATTTTGGCATAACTGAAGTTTGTACCAAGGCATTGGCTTTGGTCAAATATTGTTTGAAAAATGTTTGCCTGGCTAAAATCAACAAAACCTAAACAAACAGCGGGAAAATAGGCGTGTAAAACTGTTTAAACTAGATTCTTAGATACCTAGCACGGTCGAGTGAAACTGCAAATATTGAAGCGTACTAGATTTGAACGTTACATCGTAGAGCCACGTGAATGAGAAGTCGACATTATCCAACTTAGTGGATGAAAACTCAACGTTCCGAAGTCGAGCGAACGAAAAATTGACATTAGAGAGTCGAGCGAATGAGAAACGGACATTGCTGAGATTAGCAGATGAAAAGTTAACTTTTTCAAATTGAGTAGATGAAAAGTCAACATCTTGCACATGTGTATTGTTGAGCTCACAATCTCGCAAAATGACCCCAACCAAGGATAAGGTTCCAATTTTGGTTACAGTTTTGAAGGCGCTTCTGTCGATGCCGATCAGTTCTATTGTTGAAATATCCAATGGATTACTTTGATTTGTGTTACTTAGCTGTCCAGCTTCATAGAGAAAACGAATGATACGTGCCTTACGTAGTCCATCAAGTTGTCCTATTGCATCGAATGTCTTTGCACGAACCAGTGCAGAAATGACATGATTTGATGCTAGTGTGCCATTTAATGTTTCCAAAAGCTTACCTATATTCTCGATGTAGGTGGAAAGTAATTCCTGTTCATATCTTTGAGCTGCCATGCGTTGCTGAAGCTCATTTTGCATATTTGCAATGTTCAATTCTTGCTGCCGTAGCAATACATCTCTCTCATGTTGTCTCGTGGCTTCTTTTTGTTGATTACGGGTGCTTATTACGGTGAAGATGCCAAGCACAAGAGGAAGAACCAGTGAAGAAGTCAATTTGAAAAAATCTTTCAATGTCAAACCATATAAATTGCGATTCGAACTATGTTGTCTGCTCATCTGTGTTGCTTGGTGTTGCAAATTCATTCTGTATCTTTTGAACGATACACTGCGATCGATTGCTATTTATGAAATGACTCAATATTCTAGAATCAGATGTATGCAGAACGTGTTTTTCATACGAATTACATATGTGACCATGGTGATGCTGTCATACTGCGTCTTTAACATAGTCAGTGTGTTAAGCTTTCTCAAGTGAAACAATGCACGAGATACTTTTCATTTTGCCACTTTAACTTCGATGAAAATAGACAGAGGGAATTTATAGCACGCCAGATCGTTCTTATCAGCAACTTCTTTGTAGCCATGTTTTATGGAGAACTCTGATGACTTCCGCGACAGAACTCGATCTCAAGTCTATACCAATACCTAACCGTTGTCTGATAACGTCTGACATAGATTCAGTTGTCCGAAACCTTCAAAAATTAACAGCATCTACAAGATGCAATTGAATCACGGTGATCTCAGACTGAATGAGATAAAGAAATGAAACTTAACAAGCTTTCAGGTTAATCCCTATGGGATTAAAATGCGAAACATGATGGACTCCTTCCAGTGCGTTCCAGTCTTTTAGGATGGGACGTAGCCACATCTATTATTATAACATTCGGAATTGTTTCCCATTTTATCTGTCTGCCCTAACTTGTGATGCTGGACCGTTTGGCACAGTCTTTAAGGCGGAGTGGAGGTCACAGAGACTGGAAAGTGGATCCAATTTTCTTTCTATATACTTCAATACTAATTACCAACCGTGTTTCGAAATTATTCGAAAACAATATTATTGACAAGAAAAATATGCGGAAAATACCACTTATCATCGTCAGACCAAAAAATTCAGTGACAATCTATGTCAACTGAATATATACCGGTTCAACTTCAGTCGCTTACTTTATATTGGGTTGGCAAGAAAGTTTTGCGTCTTTTTTTATTATCTTAACACATTGCTGTAGCTTTTTTATTTGATAAGCTATCGACTTGATTTAAGTGCCAATGGAAAGAATATTGTCTCGTGAGTAGTTATTTTATTCTTATGGTTGGGTTTCATACTATTCCTATTACAATTTGTGATGTAATGACTATGATGTCATATGAC
This sequence comes from Rotaria sp. Silwood1, assembly GCA_905250075.1. NCBI lineage: Eukaryota > Metazoa > Rotifera > Eurotatoria > Philodinida > Philodinidae > Rotaria > Rotaria sp. Silwood1. The sequence goes on along the minus strand of CAJNOP010001773.1, from coordinate 18,891 downwards.
AATGGGGTCACGTCACTACTACTTGTTCAGTGTTGGAGTACATTCTGGAACTTTCTATGGTTTCAACTCCCCTGTTGTGGATGGGTTCTTGCGTAATCTTCTGGAATGTTCTATTTTCAACAATATATATATAGGCAGTCCGCTGTTACTCGTTGATGCTTTTCTCAGTTGTACAGTCAGATCGTTAGTTTCCACATGTGAATAAACAAGCTCCTCAACTCGTGATTTCTGTTTCACATCGGACTCAGCCTGAAGACGTGACACCATTTGCTTTGAATTATATGGATGCACAAAAGCTTCACATTCGACACTGTATGTTGTTTGAATTCGACCGAGGACTCTCAGGAGCGGCAGCAGCAAAAGAAATCTGTGAGGTGTACGGCGACGGCTCTACTACCAAGTCCACTTATGATCGCTGGTACGCTAGATTTCGTTCCGGCGACACGACCTTGACGGACCAACCACGTGAGAGACGCCCTTCGATCGTCAATGACGACGTCTTGGAAAGCCTGCTTAAGACGAACCCCCAGCAGACCACACGTGAACTTGCGAAGCAGCTAGGCTGTTCACACACCACAGTCGAAAATCATCTGTCTGTACTTGGCAAGATCCAAAAGTATGGAAGTTGGGTGCCACACGAACTGTCCGCCAATGGCAAGGTCCAGCGAGTTTCAGCTTGCGTTTCGCTTCTCTCCCGTCACTAAAAAAGCTCTTTTCTTGAGCGAATTGTCACCGGAGATCAGAAGTGGGTCCTCTACATTAACATCGGCCGCAAGACACAGTGGTTGAATCCGGGGCAGAAGCGGTTGCCGGATGTCAAAGCGGATCTTCATCCAAAGAAGGTTCTCTTGTGTATCTGGTGGGATCTGAAGGGGGTACTTTACGACGAGCTTCTCGACAACGCTACCATCACCACCGAGGTCTACGCTCATCAATTACAGCGTGTCCAGGAAGCACTGCTTGAAAAACGTCCAACGCTGATCAATGGAAAGGGAGTGATTTTGCTTCACGACAACGCCCGGCCACACATTACGAAGATAACGCGAGAAAAAATTCAGAAGTTGGGCTGGGAAGTCCTCCCTCATCCACAATTTTCCCCAGATCTGGTGCCATCGGATAACCATCTATTTCGCTCTCTTCGAAACCACCTAGCTAAGAAACGCTTTGAAGACTACGACACTCTCATTTCTGACCTCGCCGCTTTTTTTGACTCAAAAGAGCCAGACTTTTGTAAAACGGGATCTACCAACCGCCAAAAAGACGAGCCCCTGTTATTGATAATAACGGTGAATATATTATTGATTGAGGTTGCTTTGTTCTGTTGAAAAATAAATTTTGTTGTTTAGTAAAAAAAACAGACGCAAATCTTTCTTACGAACCAAATATATTCAACTGAGAAGTCTTTGTCGTGTTGAAAATGATGTTGACTAATTTTCCTTGTAATGAACAGAAAAAAACTAGTGCTTTTATTGATCTACGAATGCTTAATTACATTCAGTGGGCACAGGAAGTTGTATTCAAGCACGAGTTTTAGAAAAATGATATTATATCTCTCTGATATTGGTCACAGCATTACATGTTCTGCTGACATCCTGTCTTTCCGGAGAAAAGACATGCTTTGTGTGCTCAAATATATCGCTACTTCAAGCAAGGATGTGGGTATGGATGTGCGTGTGCGTGTGTGTGTGGGGGTGTGTGTGTGGATATTGTCTTCGAGGATACCCACACCCACACCCTCACCCATACCAACACCCACACCCACACCCACCGACACCCACACCCACCCACACACGCACCCACACCCACACCCATACCCACACCCTCGATCAATTTGCACGTGGAAGTATGAGGTCAATATTTAGTAATTTTTTTAAAATTCACAACGTGGACATTCATTATTGCTGTCTTAGTCAAAAAAGCAGGCGAAATATAGTTTTAGTATCAATCGGTGGATGATTAATTTTGATCAGGAAATCCTGAAATTCAAGTGAATTATGAAGCAAACTCGAATAACTCTGCTACAATTATTAAATAAAAATAAAGAATATTTTAAAATCGGATTTTGAAGTTTCACATGATCAAGATTATAGACTCCTCTATCAAAACTGTTATTATGATTGGTTTGACTCTATTGAAGCATTCAATATGATCCTTTCAATATGTTTGTTTTAGTCGAGTGATTAAAATGTGTTAGAGCAGTCGGTAGTATTATTTCGATAGGTGACTTCTCTCGGAGTACTCGAAACTTCGATGAGTGCCGAGGTGTCGAAATATATACGATGAGTCGAAAATGAGTTGTCGATAGGACACAGTGTCCGAGTCCTCGAAATTCGATGGGTGTCGAGGGGATCAAAATTGAAACAGAACGAACAAAATATATATATATGTCAAATTTTCGACCACTCGTCGCACCCATCGCATGCTTTTTTTGTTTGCTTGGGCATGTATCAGGTTCAGAAGCAGGATGACTCGTAGCGATTGTAGCAATCAATTTGAGTTGGTAATTCTGTAGAGCTTGACGAAAACTTTGACTATCATTATGTGAAAGATGATGTATATCACTAAGTGACGCTTCGACATCGACATAGCCCAAACGATGTACACCAGTAAATATTCGAAGACTTTTTATCAGATGTATAATCAAGCTAAGTACGGAACAAAAAAAGAATAGGTGTCGAAGAAGATAAAATCTATTTTTAATTCTTCTTCTGAGTCCTCGAATGCTGTTAGATCAACAAATGAATAACGATATTGACGCTAAATTTTGAATCCGAAATAAGCTATATTCATCGGAAGTTGACTCGAAAGAGCGAAGGGAAAAAAAGGAATTTCTTTTTCAATGTTGGTATATTATTGAAAAAATTATTATCCAGACAAATGACTCCACTTGCAAACTATCATTATATTGAATTTTATTCACAAGAAACCATTTCGACTTCCATTCAATGCGTGTGTCACAATTATTGTTTATGATTGTGCGACTTGATATTGAAGCTAAAAAATCAGAATTGTATTCGTCTTCGTTTCTAACCATGATTCATATAGGCGGCGTTTTTCAGGCAGAACTTCATACAAACATATGCTCCTCTTTTTTTTTCTGTTCTTCAGTTTGGTCTCTTCTTTACCGCTGCTTCATTATCTTGATGAGTCCTTTTTGTGTTTCTTTAATGAGAAATCCGACGATTCGTCGTCTTCATCCGTTCTGTTTTCTTCAAATCGTTGACACGCGTTTGCTACAGGTTGTTGCTTAGTGAAACATCGAAGTTGGATGAATGTATGACATCAATAGCAAGAGAATAAGAAGAAAAATTAACAGTCATTTACCGTAAAACATTTTTTTTCTGTTCTGTTTTATTCTCTTAGCAACATCTCAAACTTGAATTTCAGTATTATTCAGCAAGAAAACTAAAAAGAACTATTCGATTGGCATTCAACTACCCGTTGAACAACAAGTGATTTTTAATCATCAGAATAGATCATTCTCAACAACTTGATCGTAGACACTGATCACTCAACTAAAATTAAAGCTCATCGATTTATCATTGTCTTTGTTTGATTCTGTAGACAACTATATATGTATCCAACGGTGATTTATCGGAGTAGTTCACCTGTGACAACACCGACATATATATAAGTTGATCCTCATCAATCCTCAGCATCATTTGAATCTCCTTACAGAATATTCGTGGAAACTGACAATCGAAATGATGCTGTACTCGCGGATACTCGAGCCATTCGTCGTGAATTGACTCAAATCAAGCATGATATTAAAGAATTGAAACAAAAGCAAATATCATCAAATTACTATCTTACTAAACAAGACTTTCCGAATGATGCTTGTCCAATTTGTAACACATCATTAAAAACTCAATCCAGTTCGATTTATTATTGTAATCAATGTCACAATTTTGTTGCAGATCGAGTCACTCCTATGCAGCCAACAATCCGAACAAAGACTCCTACTACTACCTATCAGGATAGTTATGTTCTAGTACCATCATCGTCTCCAGTACATTCGCACTATGCAATATACAGAGAACGACCACAGACATCCGACAAGTTAAGGAATCAATCTATACTCTCATCATCACCTGCTTTACATAGCAGACCTTGGATACCAGCGGGATCAAAAAATGTTTATCCAAATCGACGTTGGTATTTTCGTGGATCACATCCTGAACCATAAAATAACGATTCTAAATGAAACTCATATTCTCGATCTGTTTACAGAAGTCTAAATTTGAATGTAATACTTAATGAAATTAATGCTGAATAACTGTATGGAATTCGAACGAAAATATTGTTTTTAGAATTGTTTCGAAATGCCTTTTATGAGTAAAACAAAGTGATTAAGACGTCAAAAAGATTGGATCATTTGTCGACAAAACTACGCGTTCATTTTGTAAGGATAGTGCAATTTTTGAACAAAAGCAAGATAAATCTTTTGTTTCTGTTTGACCGAATTTTTTTTTTCTAGTCATTGTCTGTTTGAGTTACTGTTCTTTTGGACATATTGATACAATGACTTGAGAATTCGAGAGAAATGCAGTGTGAAATCGATGGAAACGATATTCATTTTTCTAGGAGCGCACCAAAATCGACTATGTAACATTTAAGTATTCAACAATAAGTCAAAAGAAGGTCTATTTAAAAGACCTATCATTTACATTACAAAATGTTCTCTTGCACTATTCTATGTAAATATCACGAACATAATTTTGGCTTTATTAAAATATTTCGATACAGTCTCAAATAGATATACAGTAGAATTATGATCAATTTGGGTCATATTCTCGTCACCGTCATAATTATCTCCTATCCAATGATTAAAAAAAATATTCATTTACGATGAGCAACATCGTGATTGATGATTGTGAGTAATGGATTGTCTAAAGTATTGGTAGTCTTGAGTCTAATACAGTTACACTACATTGCTTCTTTGTCGCTTTGTAAACGAGTAAAATGTATGCTTGCGTTTTTTATGCAAATGGGTGTAGGAGACAGATAAGTTCCATTGTTCAACCATGATTTTATTGATAATGGTTTTTAGCGGAGTGCTTGCCAAATAGCGATTAGGAAATATAGAATCGAGCGCAGTAATATTGTGAGGAATAATAATATCGCTAAAGATACTGTTAGCAAAGAACTGAAGAATGCAAGTGTTGTTATATCAGCATATGAGCGATGATTGAAAAGCCGCATCTACGACAAGGCAATGAAGATCAATTCCCGACACCGTGGTCCAAGTGTCACTTCGATTGATTGCAATGCTGCGTGTAGGATCTTCAGTACATGAACATATTCCACCATTTTCATTCTGACCTACATGAGTGATCCAGACGACTCCAAATTGATCTTCTATATTTATTCCACGCGCACTAATATTTACTATCTCAAGACCGACATTTGTCAATCTACCACTTATATATTGATTATTGTGAAGTACCTCATTGATCAGTGAGAAACTATTTCTGAATTCCATTTGATTCGACTTTTGACATGTGTCAATGATTGGATTTGTTTTTGCAATGAATAGAGTACATATTATTCATTTCAGTCTTCTGCACTTTGTAAATCTTCGATTAGTGGTTCGAATTTATACTTGATAATTGAAAATTCACTGTAGGCAACTTACCAAATAAGTTTGTTCTGAAAAAGACCAATGGAGAATCTTACAAAAAACAGATCAGGAAAACCTAGAATATGAGATTCGATGGATCTTCGTCATCTCTTTCCAACGGCGAAAACCGCACTTCGGGTGTCGGTGTGGGTGTGAGTGTGAGTGTGGGTGCGGGCGTGTGAGTGTGGGTGTGGGTGTGGGTGTGGGGTGTGAGTGTGGGGTGTGAGTGTGGGTTAAGGGAAGATCGACATCCGTACCCCACACCCACACTTACCCCCACACCCAGTGGCAGATGTTGGACATGCTGAGACAGTCGTAGTGAATTTATTGGATGGTCTCTCGGGATGTTATCGGACTGTGGTAGCTGACAACTTCTTTACCAGTATTTCCCTTACAAAACGTTTGTTGGCACTTGATACATACCTTATTGGAACATTGAGAAGCAGTCGTGCCGCATCCGGAAAAGAATACTTTCAGAAAGAGCTCAAGCATGGCAAAGCGCACGGACTTCAAAATAAGGAAGTTATAAAATTGATCATGTGGAAAGGCAAAAAAGATGTTTTGATGATATCCACGAGGCCTTCGCATTCAGCAGCGATAGTACACATTCGAAAAACAAATTTTCAAAATGAGCCAATTATGAAGCCAAAAGTTGTAGTGGATTATAACAAAGGAAGACAAGGTACTGATTTATCTGATCAACTATCAGCATATTACACATGCATCAGACGATCTATAAAATAGTACGGAAAGGTGGCATTTGAATTTATTTTTGGGTCAGCCATAGTGAATAGTTATCTAGTATACAATGAAAACTATCCAACAAGCAATATGACCATCCTGAAGTTTCGTGAAAGCCTTGTGAGATCTGTACTGCTCGGTACACCATTTGAGAATCTGAAGCCTGCTGCGAGGCAACAGTCAACAAGTCAAAGCAAGCGTAAACTTGCTGATCACAAGCTCGAGGAAAAGGATGGATCTGATCATGATGTCCGAAGACGTTGCGCTGGCTGCTACGAGAAAATAAGACAACAGCAATCAAGAGAAACAAGCAATGCAACCGCAAAGAAAGTAAAAACTTTTTGTTCCGATTGAGACAAATTTTATTGTCTCAGTTGCTTGAACGAGAAACATCATTCTATATAATAAATAGTTAAAGAGAGGCTCGAAAAAATATATGATCTATTACACATAATCTTCCGGCCGAAGAAAAACGAAAAAGAAGTGTTTTTCTACTCATTTTCTTTCAAACACATAGCGGATTGCGCCCGTGGGACCCGTCGAGTCGAATGTGTTAACACCAGAGGAAATAAATTTCCCATTGCTACCATGTCCAAGTAAACTTCTCGATCCCTCAACTGCTTTGGTACTGGATTCATAATTTTCTCAATGACTATACCGTCTGCCAAACATTCTGTGCTTGTTATTGTGTGATTAAAATTCCTACAATCTTCAAAGCAGCTGTCAAAATATGCTGTACAACAAGATTCTACACCATCACTGCACTAAGTGGCCTCTGGGATGCAATTACAGCATCTAAAAATTATACACGAGGTATATCACGAAAACGAACGTGGGAGGATTTTATGTTTTTAGTGACAAACGCTGATATCATTAAAAGTGCTTTTTGACACGTTCAATATTTCTTCTCACAAGTAGCAAATGAGGATGAGCAGCAGGCAGCGACTTTTCGAAAGTTTCAAGTGATCTTTCGTAGGATGAAAGTGCTTTCGAATACTCGCCCATGTCATCGTATACTAAAGCGATGTTGTTATACGAAGCAGCCAAGCTAGGATGGTTCGGAGGGAATGCATTTTTGCCGATTTCAAGTGCTTCTTCGTACGATAAAAGGGCTTTCGAGTACTCGCCCATGAGACAACACAGCATACCGATATTGTTGTAGGCAGCAACCAACTGAGGATGATTCGAAGGGAGAGCGATTTTAAGAATTACAAGTGATCTTTCGTAGGATGAAAGTGCTTTCGACAACTCGCCCACGCTATCATATACGACACCGATGTTATTGTAGGAAGCAGCTAAATCGGGATGATTCGGAGGGAGAGCGATTTTTCGGATTTCAAGTGATCTTTCGTACGCTGAAAGTGACTTCAAGTACTCTCCCGTTTGCGAATACACCATACCGATGTTGTTGTAACAAGCAGCCAAGCCATGATGATTCGCAGGGAGAATTATTTTGAAGATTTCAAGTGATTTCTCGTACGATGAAAGCGCTTTCGAGTACTCTCCCATGTGTGAGTACACCAGACCGGTATTGTTATAGGAAGTAGCCAAGGAGGGATGATTCGGAGGGAGAGCTATTTTGAGGATTTCAAGTGATCTTTCTAACGATGAAAGTGCTTTCGAGTACTCGCCCATGTGATAATACACGATACCAATGTTGTTGTAGGAAGCAGCCAAGCCAGGATGATTCGGAGGGAGAATTACTTTTCGGATCTCAAGTGACTTTTCGTACCACGAAAGTGCTTTCGAATACTCGCTAATGTTATTGTACACTGCAGCGATGTTGTTGTACGAAGCTGCCAAGCCAGGATGATTCGGAGGAAGGGCTATTTTTCGGATTTCAAGTGATGTTTCGTACGCTGACAGTGCTTTCAAATGCTCGCCTGTGTGGAAATACACCATTCCGATGTCGCTGTAGGAATCGGCCAAGTCAGGATGATTTGGAGGGACAAGTATTTTTCTAATTTCCAGTGCTTTTTCGTGCCAGAAAAATGCTTCGGAATAGTCAGCTCGTTGATCTTCAACGGCTCCAAGTTTGTGCAGCACACTTGCTCGTTGATTGTAGGTAAGCGATGTTGTCAATAGATAATTGCAAAGTTCTCCAGCTGTGATGTGGTGATTGAGTTTGATCATCAAGTGTGCCATACGTTCCCAGCCTATCTCGGGGATTTCTTGACGTAGGTAATATGTCAAAGAAGATAAATGCGGATCATCTTCGTTGGTGAGAGTGAGTTGTACTTCCCAGAGGTTGTCGTGGTTGAGCACTTGCTGAATTTCGTTAACACGGAAAACTGTGTGCATAGAAAAGAGGATTTCTTCTTCGTCGTGAAAGGGACCCATGTTTTTGATGGTGGCAAAAGAAGTTGATGCAAATAATGGTCTAATGGTCATTATGAACAGAATACCGATGGTGTTGGGTACTGATGCGTTACTTTCGGCAAAGAGAAGGGCAGCTTCGAGAGTCTGACTGGTGGATAGGAAGTTATTAAAGGACAAAAGACCACCCTTAGCTTTTTTGAGTTTCTCGAAATCAGTGGTGGACAGTCCTTGTCCTCGGTAAACAATGAAGACTTCACTTTCTGTTTTCCCAAACTGTTGTTTGTTTAGTTGGTCGAGTTGGCAATGAAGATCTCGAATAAAGAAGCACATTTTCTTCATTGTTTGAGTGTCCAGTGTTCTGAGTGACGAATTTAGCGTCTGATAGATGAATGGCGCCTGAATATACCACGAAATTTGCGTTTTGCGAAGTGTAATTCTTTTCGAACTCATTTATTGCATTCAAAGTTGTGGCATTGTTAGTATATTTGCTTCACCAAAATTCAGTAAAATCCTTCATTTGTTCTACATCATAGTCGATTTGAAATACGATTTCTTTAAACAACTGCGTGTACATAAATGATGGTTCTAGTTGATCCAAATTTGGTTTTGAATCATCTTGATTGATGCTGACAAAACTCATGGCGATGTCGTTTTGGTAACATTGTTTGATATTATCTTGCATTGCCTTACAGAGACGTGTAGTATCAGTGTATATGCCTTTAATTTTGCTGGAATTGTTGTTCCAATTGTTGATTAGGGCTTCTCTGCTGCAGAGGATATAAATACTGTCGAGATGAGTAATATTATGGACGATGGGTATCATATATTGATACTTAGTATTTGAAAGAAGGAGAAATGCCTTTTGATCATTCATGTCAGTGAGAAAATCCACACCTTCGTCAGTTTCGGTGAAAATATACACGTTATCGGTCACATTTTGCAATAGAGTGAGTGTGTGTTTACATTCTTCACTGTTTGGCTGAATGCTCTCATCGATCCATATAATCACATAGCTTTTAATCACGCATTGCGTTGGTTCCATAATGCTCGATAATGTTGTCACCTCTGTTGTGGTTCCCATTGTGGATATAGAAAGTGTTCTATTTGATTTTTGCTCATTCATCTTGGAATTAATTAGTAACAAAATAAAAACGAAGTGTATTTGTTTTAAATTCAAATGAAATATTTTCTTGCACTGCTGTAGCAAGGATTGTTTTTGCTGAATTTTTTTACGACGCCAAATGTGCTTTTGTTTGTTGACATTTAGTAGCCAATTTCAGGTAGTCGCAAATGAAAATTGAAGCATAAACAAGAAACGAAAAAGAATAGAATTGAGTGCCATAATGCATTTCATAGCTGTCTTTCAGCGATTTAAAAAGAACCTTTTTTCTATATAACAGGAATGAAAAGTAACATTATCATGCTCACTTTATTGTTTTCATCCATCTAGGGGTGTCGCATTAGCAGGGATGTGGGTGTGCAGTGGGTGTGGAGTAGGTGTGGGTGTGTGGGTGTCGGATGTGGATGTGTGGGTGTGGATGTGGGTGTGGGTACGGGTGGATGTGGGTGTGTGGGCGTGGGTGTGGGCGTGAGTATGGGTGAGGGTGTGGGGTGTGGGTGTGGGGTGAGGGTGTGGGGTGTGGGTGTGAGCGTGAGTATGGGTGAGGGTGTGGATGTGGGGTGAGAGTGTGGGGTGAGAGTGTGGGGTGAGGGTGTAGGGTGAGAGTGTGGGGTGAGGGTGTGGGGTGAGGGTGTGGGGTGAGGGTGTGGGGTGAGGGTGTGGGTGTGGATATTGTCTTCGAGGATACCCACACCCACACCACACAGCTACAGCTACACCACACACCCACACCCACATCCACACTCACACCCACACTCACACCACACACCCACACCATCACCACACATCCACACCCATACCCTCTTGATCATTTTCAAGATGTATTCAAAAAATCGTTTTTTTTCTGAAGACCATGTCAAAAATGTCAGATTCCACTTCAAAAACCCACATACATTTTTTCCAAGGGCATCATTAGAAGGATTTGTATGCTTGTGAATACACGGAAGGATAAAATCAACACTCATAACGCAGACTAACATTCATACTGACACCCACACCTTCATACAATAGATAGATTTCATGCTAAATATATTGTTAGAAGTTAGTAGTATTACATTAACATTCTAGTTCCTAACAAACTATCGATTTATTTTCTGTCGAAGAATAATTGTATATTGTATGAAGTAGAAAGGTCACAATTATATATATATGTTTATTTTGATACATTAGAGTTTACTTTTTTTTATGAAGTATAAATTAAGATACTTGAAGCTGAACAAGAAAGAAAAGAATATATTAGACAGAATATAAATAGGCAGATAAAGTAGCACTGAACCAAAACTATTATTCATACAGTAAGCGAAATGCATGTATGCTTCGACTTAAGTTGCTAATTTTTCGAAGAAACATCTGATATTTACTTATGATACATTTACTTTTAATATCACGAGAAAACCGACAAAAAGTTATTTTCATTAGGTAGATATTAGAGAAGAGATAAGAACTCTTGCTACTAGAAATATGAGCGACAAGAACAGTAAACACATACAGACACTTTGTCAAAGTTGATAAGCTTCAACGTGAAGTTTCACGGTGAAGAATGTCCGAAGAAATTGTTTTGGTAACTGCAGACAATCGAGATTTGCTACTATTGCCATCGTGTGTGGCGATTCACAGTCAACTTCGGCCGATGTTGAATCGTTTCACGAATTCTCCGCGTGATTATGCTGCATACATCGAGCAACTATGTCAATCAAGAGACTCATATATGTATATTGTTCTTCGACGACAAGCGACGGATGCTATCGTTGTAGCATTAGCTTTCTATAACTATCATTTGACAACGGCGAATGCAAGCATGCTTTATATCTTCGATTTGATTGTGGATGAAAGAGAACGTAATCGAGGTTTGGGTACTCGACTCTTTCAAACTTTGATACAAGAAGGAAAACGAGCTGGTGCTTTATCGATTGTCCTTCAATGTGATCTGACAAATACAGCTGCACAGCGATTCTTCTTTCGACAAGGTATGATAATTACATCATTTGGATTTAGTGTCGATCATCTAAAACCGCTGCCAAGCTCGCCAGACATTCAAATTATTGACATAACAGACCTACCCAAGGAAGAGAATGAAGATTGGTTGAGACGAGCTCAAGTTGTTCATCGACAATTTCAACCTCGTCTACCAACTGATCCGCAAAAGTACATTGATCAAATGCGCAACATTTGTCGAACTAATTCGACTCGAATATTGCTAGCAATCAGCAATGACAATGAGAGGAATGTACTCGGCCTGGCAGTCTGTCGTGCTTTCCTTAGTATCCAGTACATTAAACGTTACAACTGCGATGATTTGATCACTGATGAAACAAAACGAAGTCTAGGTGTTGGTCGATGTTTGGTAAACGCAATGAAAGATGCAGCTCATCGCGTGGGTGCTCATCGTGTGACCCTCGACAGTGGATGCGATCGATCGCGAGCTCATAAATTCTACTATCGAGAAGGATTTGTTATTGACCAATTCGAATTTACACTTCTATTTTAAATATCTAATCAAATCAAATAAAAGGATGTTCCAGAATAAATTAGACAGCTTGTATTTTTGATTTTGTTTTTCTATTATCCCTTTGATTAAAGTACTTTTTTTGTACTCGAAAATGGAGTACACTATAGAATCGATCAGTGTGTCAGGCCGGTCGTTTAGACGACAAATCTTCAAAGGCTAGTCAGATTGTGATGAAATTTTGTACTCAGAATCATCTCATCAATATCTCTGTCGAATCCGAAGATGAGAAGGATTTGTCAAAAAATTGCTGAGTTATCGCAAAAATATCATTATTTCCTATGTTTTTCTATGCGAACATTGACCTATCCCAGTTTTCGTAAAAAAGCTTTTTCTCTCATAATCAAACAAAACCTAAGCTGTTATATATCATTCGATAGAGAATTTTACGGGCTACAAAATGACGTATAAAACATTAAGAAACAAGAAAGCTAAGTCACCTATTGCCAGGCCCCGCACGAAGGATCAAAAAGTAGAGGGATGTAAGAGAGTATGTTCGGAAAAATTCCGTAGAGATAATGTGAAATGTAGGAAAAAATCCGCATCTTTCGCTGGAAAAAATTGAAAATTTTCGATTATTGTGGGGGGGACATCCCTCTACACCCACGCTCACGCGGAGCTTGCCTATTGCAAAGATACTTAAACGGAAATTGCTTCCATGTTTTTACTTTTTGAAGTACACATAACACTCGGATTTAAATCCGAGATTTTATCAAAGGATAGCGCTTGATATTCTGCGCAAGATAATATATTTTAGGGTGCAGATGTGGGTGTGGGTGGGTGTTGGTTAAAGAAGTAGAACACACACGCCCACACCCTACTTCATTATGAAATTTAGCATATAAATATAATGCTTCGAATCGTCTATATCTAAGTAATATTTTTAAACAGTTCAACTTATCATTCCGAAACAATGAATAAGTCGTAGTTTTCATAGAATAATTAGTGTAAAAAATGGAGGTTTCCAGTTTAATATTCGAATTTTCAATGTAAATGTTAAACAGTTTAAATAAAATACCTAATCTATAAGTGAATATTAATTAAATTTCAATATCAAAATGATTTAAAGGGCTTACATACGATTTAATTGTTAAACAGAAAGATCAACTAATTCGAACAATCTTTGGATATTAACTGAATTTGAACTAGATAAATACAGAAATACTAAGAACGGTAACGAAATACTTAAATGAACAAAATATTTATTTAGAAACTATTTTTTCTTTTTCATTTATTTTTAGCGCAGATAACATTACGATGAGTTGGATGCTTGATCAAATGGTTGCAATGATGCAAAATAAAGAGAATATCAGAGCTTTTACATTCTCTTCAGATATTGCTTCCTCTACCAAACGATACCATTGCATATTTTTTTTCTTTGTCTCTCTCTTTTGTCTTACTCTATTCGAACGCTGATTATATAATTGTAATGAATAATAATACAAGGAAAAAAGATGATTTTTTAAAAGTTTTTCTGCGTTTTTGAAAACTTCCGAAATTTTCTACCAAAGATATTTTTCGTTGGAAAATATATTTCAGCCCTGGTACAATTTTTTTCGGTCAATTTTGTAAAATAGTTTATTTTATAGTGGAAATTCGAATATTATTTGCTCTTGTTTGCTGGTTATTGTAATAAAAAGACATGAATTTTAATAATTAATGACGTATAATCATAATTTAAAAGATCTGATTGTTATAAGAAAAATCTCTCTTTACCTAATAGTTCAAATAAAAATTTTTCAAAATAAAAAACATTTTATAGAATATATTTATAATAAAAATGATTAACTGTAGAAATATATCAGATCTTTACACTTTTATTGTCCTTCCGATTCTCGTTTGTCTCTCATTTCTTTTTCTAAAGCTAATAAGTCGATCTTTGTTTGTTCAAATGCTTTTTCTCATCTTTCTTTTACTGCCATAGCTGCTTCAAGTGCACTTTACTCTTCGGCTAATTGTTTTTCTAAGATTTCTTTTTCTCTTTGTGAATCAGTCAGCCAAAAAGAATCAAATTACTCTACATTTTTATGAATAAACCATAAAAAATGAACACACTTATCGATGCATTTATACTATCATTATTTTGATTATTGCTTGCCATTAAAATGAATCAAAAGTGGTATGGTCTAGAAAGAAAACACGTCCTGCTAAATCTTTCAAGTTTTCGTATTGCTGAATCATCTTATCAATTATTTTCTGTTTTAGACAGAAAGTCTAAAATTAAAAAAAGATTCATGAAAATTTTTTGTCAATAAAGAATCTCAATAGTTTCACTATAGCCTCTTCTTATTCGAATGTGTTCTCTAAGTTAATATTTTAGAATAATGTTTATTAGTTAATCTTCAATCTGTTAGCACCTATGCACGTATTCGTTTATCTTGCATTCTTCCACTAAATTCTCACGTTCTTATATTAACACTCATTATGTCTCTATAATAGATATCAACGAATATAATTATCAAAAAAATAAATATCAGTATTAAAACTAATCTAACGTTAAAAAATAATAAACGCTCAATTGAATAATAATATCAAAAACAAAATATGAAAACAATAATTTGTAATAGAGCGATAGTTTATACGATAAATAAAACGAATATATATTTGACAAAGTCGAAAAATATATAATACTAATTATTATGAAAAAAATAAAATCAATTCTCTTTGCTTTTTCTTTTATAAAACAAATAGTTCTTATTATTTCAAAAAAAATAATAATTTGATTTATTTCTTCATGTTTTTGAAATTAAATTCTACATTTATCTCTGACATGCAATTTGTTTTTTTTTATTTCTACGTAAGAATGAATGAATCAATAATAAACAAATAAATTTAGAATAAATTGTTAAACAATAATTATTTATTATGATAAATGCTTTTTATTTTTATAGCATTAAAATACATACTAATAGAAGTACAAAAATCTTTCTTTTTCCATATGATATAAATATTCTATGATTTTAAATAATATTAATCAATAGATACCAATCATTTTCTTGAAAATTTTTTTAATTAACTCATGTTTTTAGCGAAATACAATAGACAGAAAAAATATGATTTACAAATAATACTACATTTTTCCAAAATTTCTTCCAATTAACATGACTATCATTTATTGAAGCATAATCTGTTTTTACCTTAAGCCTGTAAAATTCCACAAAAAATGTTTGATGTGAAAGACAAGGTCTAAAACAATGCAAAAAATAACTTCTTTTATAGTGAAAATAGTGTAATGAAATGACTATCATGTAATGAAGTCTAAAATGATGTGTCCACTGTAACAACGGTTTAAAGTTTACCATAAAGTTTAATAAATATTTGAGAGATGTATACGCAGAAAAAAAGGATTCTATTAATGCCTGAATTTATTATTCAAAATCAACAGAAAACGTTTTAGTTGATGAAGGTCTGAACGATATTCGTGGTACAACTGAATAGGGTGTCGATAATCAGATGAAATACACAGACACCTTCACCCACACCCACATCCACCCTCGTCTCTCACATCTACGTCCACAACCGAGCATAACAACATATTTGGCAAGTGTAAAAAGAATCTACCATTACGATAAATGAGTTCATCACTTGCATGTTCTTTAATGAAATTATAATTCTATTGTTCATGAGAACAGGTTAAATTAGTATAAATCTGAATTTATAGTTTGTCTCAAAAGTCATAATCATTTAAGAGTTGTGTATAATGCAATGGCCAAACAAGCCTAATCTAATAGTTTTTGTTTTTTTTCCATTTGGTAGAGCATGTCGACGTGTTGGAAGAAAAGACAACATTTATACCTACAAATAGTGGTAACAATTCAAAAGTTTTTTTAATAAAAGTTTTGCACATATTGATTGTAAGAAAAAGCCTTGGCAAAAACGAAAACTTTAATTTATCGAATATGCGATTAGAAATCTTATAAGTCAAATTCTTGAAGAGTATCGCATTTAAAATCATTCTAAACCATTTTGTGTATTATATGTCAATTTCAAATATAAATAAAGTTTCTGTTTTTCAAACTAAACTTGCTTATCATCCTATGCATCGCACTAGCAACAGATGCATATTAACGAACAAGCATATCTAAAGTTGGAAATTTCCAAGAAAAATACAAAAAAGAATCTATTGATGGTCAAAAAACCAAAATGAGTAAAGTTGGAAAAAACGAAACAGAAGAAAAAGATTGGATAAGACTCATAAAAAGGAGGAATAAACCATGAGAAGAATTTCTATGATAGGAAGAGAAAAAACGCACAAACTCACGTGCATCAGGTATATAAATATGCAATCTAACGTTGTCGTCTCTTTTAGAAGAAAATAAACGAACACATAGAAGAGCAAGAGAAAAAAAGCAAAAGCATAAAGAAGAAAAGGTAAAGCAATTGAAATAAGCATATTTTTGTAGTGACATTAATGCAAAATAATGAGTAGCACAAGCACGAACAATTCAACCAATGATTACTTTTTCATCTGGTTGGATAAAACCCTTGAAGAGAATATAGGTAATCAAAATACAAAAGCATCGATAGGGCAATTAGTTAGAGGACGTTTACACACTTTTGTTGATGCGGATAAATGTATTGATGATATCACAGATGAACTGATAACAAAACGAATATTTCTTATTATTTCTAATACGTTCGGTGCAAATGTTATACCTGTTGTACATGATTTTCCATGGATACAGTCAATATATATATATTGTGGTAACCAAAAAACAGCTGAAGAATGGGCTAAACCATATTCAAAAGTTTCTGGTATATTCACAAAAAAATCAGCACTATTAAATAAAATTAGCCATGATGTTGGTCTGCGTGACAAAGGTGAAGATTCACCAATGAGTATATTTCATCTTACGGAACGAGAACATTCACTACAAAAATTAACTAACGAAAGTGCAGCATTTATGTGGTATCGCTTAATATTGATAGTTCTTCGATTAATTGCCAAATATGGTAATTCAAAATGTGAGATGATTGCTGAATGTCGAGCAGCGTATCATGATAACGAATCTATAAAAATGAAAATAGATGATTTTGAAAAAAATTATAATAAAACGGAAGCTCTTTCATGGTATTCAAAAGATAGTTTTGCATTTAGATTATTGAACAAAGCTTTAAGAACACAAAATACTGAAGTTATATTTAAATTTCGATTTTTCATCCATGATCTTCACAATCAAATAGAACAACTTTATTACCAACATTTGAATAACCAGTCTTCTAGTATGAATCACAATTTCAGAGTTTATCGTGGTCAACATTTGAATATGACAGAAATTGATGTGCTTAAGCGTAATATAAATCAACTTATTTCAATGAATAGTTTCTTAAGTACTACATCAAATGAAGACTTGGCCAAAGTTTTTGCTGGTGCAGTTGACCAACCAGGGGAAACATCACAATTACAGCCTGTTCTTTTTAGAATTGATATTTGTAATATGAGCAAAGAAATGACACCATTTGCAATTCTAAAATACTCTCCATGTTGTCAAAATAATGCAGAAGACGAAGTGCTTTTCTCGATAGGTGCTATTTTTTATATAAAATCAGTTGAACAACAAGGCAATGTCTGGCATGTTCACTTAGAACTAAGTAAAGAACAAAATGAAGCTAGTCAAGCGCTTTCGAGGGACATGATGCATCAAATTGGATCCGAACCAGACCCATCCTTATTTGGTTGGTTTCTTTTTCGAATGAATAAATTTGATGAAGCTGAACGTTATTTACATTATATGCTTAAACAACTTCCATCAAATGATAAAGGACTTGGAAATGTGTACAATTTACTTGGTCTAATTTATAAAACTACTCATAAGCTAGAAGAATCTCTTGAGCACTATGAAAAGGCTCTTACTATTTATTCTTCTCTGAATTGTCATGATGATGCCAACGTTATTGCTATTCATTACAATCTTGCTTTAGTTTGTTTGGAATTAGGATATATCCGAGAAGCAGAAGAACAACAAGAAGAAGCCGAAAACAAGTTGTTGAATTCCTCACAATCACATAACCCTTTACTCATAACTCAAGTAAACGGTCTCAAAGCAAAAATTCAAGCAGAATATGGTGATCATACAAGTGCTCTAAAAAATTTTGAAGTGGTTTTAAAAGATAAAGAGAAACGACTACCATCAACTCATGCTTCAATAGCATCAACATTGACTGACATAGGTAGTGTGCATGAAAATATGGACAATTATGTGAATGCACTTGAATATTTTAAACGAGCCTTGGAAGTTGGTAAGAAAGGCTTACCAAGCGATCACAAGGATTTAGCTCAATGTCATATAAATATTGGTCATATTTATGAGAAACAGAAACAAATTAAATTTGCTTTGGAACAATATGATTTTGCACTACAAATTTTGCTGAATTACCGAGAAGAAGAATCTCTAAAGATTGCCGAACTAGAAAAACACATCACTGAAATGAAAAATAAATAGTATTAGTCACTCATATGATGGCAAAGTTCTTCTTGGATAATTTTTTTATAAATTTTTTCTCATTGATTTTAATAAATTTAGAAAAAAACTCAATCATTGAAATAAATACACAAAAATAGATTTGATATTTTCTAATCATATG
>CAJNOP010001772.1:0-24253 GCA_905250075.1 Rotaria sp. Silwood1 | reverse complement strand
GTCATTTTTGAGGAAAAAAACATTTCGACATTGATTGAAGCAATAATCAAGGATTTTATTTATTCTATTGAACACAATACAATAGAAAATTTCATTGAATTATTTCAAATCTTCATAAAAAAACCATATTGAATTAGATCGTTTTATAAGATTTATTTAACCATCGTTTCCACTTAGGTAAAGTATGATTTATCGATTTATTTTATCATTTAATTATGAGGAAGAACAACTAAAAATATTTGCTATTTATTTATTCTCAATAATGACGATAAATTAAAATCAAGTCAATTTATTCTTATATCAATAATAATTTATTATTATTAGAAATAAATGATAGATAAACAATTAAATTAATTAACATCTTTGAAATGGAAACAAAACCGCTCCTATTCGTGATATATGGTTTCGATGTTCTCATTGACATATTTCTTTTATCTTAACAATTATTTATATAAATATTATTTTATTGGAATTCAATAGAATATATTCTCTATTTAATATAGTTTAGATTTAGAGATAAACATTATAAAGTCAATGTTAAAACAGATTTTCAACGATATACAACGGAAAAAATAATCAAATATATTATTATAGAATATAATAATTCTAAAGACTCTATTTATTAACTACGATTTAACTTCTTTACGTTTATTTTGACAAAAAAAAATAATGTATTAGACTTTAAAATCGAATAGATATTTACATAAGTATATATATATTCATGTTGGGAATCAATTATTAATTAATGATTAACTCGAAAGATAAAACGTTGATTTCAACGCCGTTTCATAAATCTATCTAAAATTGAATAGATCCAATTTTAACTCAAGAATCTTAATAAAAACTAAATATAAATATTGTTTCAAGAACTAGAAAATAAAATTCTCATTTAAACGATATTATAAAATGAATTTTGTTTCAAATTAGTGACACTTTTTTTATATTCTCATATAAAATATATACGAAATAAGAAAATCGTTCCATTATACATTAAAATTTGAATAAAAATATCTATAAGATTTTCACATTCAAATCAGGTATTAAAATGTAAATAAAATATGCTTCAATTATTCAAATTAATTTCGATAGAAATATCTAAATCAAGTTGTCGATAGAGTCGAACCGACTGGTTGAAACGTTGTTTATTATGTTTGGTGGAATAAATCGTCAAACAAGGATCACGATAAATAGAAAAAAAGGCTTCGATTATTTATTCATCGATAATAATCTAGACTATTCATTCTACATAGAAATTTTCTACTATTGATCTATTTTTACCAATAAAACTAATATCTCAAAAACAGATTTCTATTTTTCATTTAAATAGATCTGAATGAGTTCTATCAAATGATTCGATCGTCAGTGACGTTTATTTTATATTTGTTTCCATAAGTTTAATAGACCTACTCTTAGAAAACATTTAGCATTGTTCTTGTTCATAAGTATAATCTTACTTTGATTTATTTTAAATTCGCGTCCTATTCGAAATAAAATCAACTATTTAGTTAAGATATTACTGATTAATCTCTTATTCAGCTTTACATAAAATTAAGCAGACTGAACAAACGAATTTATTCTTATAAAAAAACTAACATTCGATATTAATATTGTTAGAGTTTTATTCGAAACGATTGATTTTATCCTAAGGCGATTTACTATTCGTCAGTAAATATTGACGATATTCACGACATCGTTCAAAAAAAACATAAGAATAAATATTTTTGAAAGTAGAACAAAATAAATCTTGAGAGAATTATTTTGAATCAATATTAAGAGTTATTTGTTGAACAAGAGCATTAATGTGAAATGATCACCGATCAAAATGATTTTCACCATATGTTATCATAATAATCTTATTTAAATTACGATTAACAGGATACAAAACTAGAAGGATAATAGATTAGAACATAATAATTGAATTTAATATAGACAATTGTTGATTTGATTATTTTTGCTTTTGGAATGAATAATTTGTCTTCATATTTGATTTAACATCATCTTATATTAAATAAATATTAATCTCTAATAGGAAACATCTTAAATATACATTCATATATGAGATTTAATCAAAGGCTAATTAACCTTAAATATATCGAACTTTAATAAATATTTGACTATTCATTTTCGATAGGTTTATTTTCTTCGATTTATTAAAAGAAAATCAAGATTTTTATGTTTATTTAGAATTTTTTTTTTCTACCAGTTCTTTTCTTATTCAATTCAATATTCAACAAATAAGTTTAACCCTTTACCCCCCAATGGGTCATATATGACCCATTTGTAGACATGATCACAGAAAATAAAGAAAGCATGAGACTGAAAAACTCCCAAGACATTATTTGTAGGGAATTTCACAAGCTACCAATTGGTAAAAAAAATATTTTGTTTCATTACTCTGCCTTCGAGATATATGACTTACAAAATCGATAATTTTGAAAAAAATGCAAAAATTCGAAATTTTATAAACAAAATGTTCTCTACTTGCAATCGATAAAGGTCTTTTGGAATTTCTGTGCGATATTAATTGATGAAGAAGTCCACTGCTGGATTAGATGCGTTTCGAAAGCTTCATGATAACTCCGCAAATTATGCATACTAAGGAACACAATTGACCAGGTTGTCACTGTTAGACACATGGAGGCTAATCAAGAACAAAGTTAATATATGCGTTATAGACCTCAACTTATGAGAAGTAGAAATAATATTTATGATGAATTAAATTCCTTCAGACGTTACAAAATGGCTCTGAGTAAAATAGGCTTAAATTTGACAATAGGTGTAAAAAAAGCATGTATTCGTTGATGTTAATTTTTATCGGTTTACTCGTTGCGCTTTTCCTATCACTTCAACAGTATGAGATAGATGCTGCTTCTGTCCAGTCAATAATGTGGTCAAAGAAAAGAAAATTAAGTCTTATGATGTCATTCAATTCCCATTTTCCACCACATGATTTTTACATCAATCAAACCACCCTACTCCAGGAACAGGACATTCAGTGGATTAGGCCACACCATTGGCATATTTGACAACCTAATACTCTATTCATAAAGTTATTTCATCAGTGGCTCTTCTGGAACCGCTATGGGGGGTAAAGGGTTAATGAAAAATATTGTTAAATATTGTTTTTTTTTTAGAATTCCTCTTTCTCTCTTTCTCTCGGTTACTCTCTATTGTGTACATCTTACATACTATTATGATTGTTCGAATGAAATGTAAAATCGATCAGTGAATAAATGCATTGGACTTGTCAATAACAAGCTGGAATTTCTAAACTTATGGGAGTAGGAAAACGTTCTTTTCAGTTAGAACCGAAATCTAATCATTAAAAAGAGAAATAGATAGATATCGAGAGAGAAAAAAAACTATAGATTTGTATACCGAGTTATAATGCCGAATAGATTATTCCTCATGATTTAACTAATAGGTATATAAGTGATGATAATATGCATTTGAGAAAGCAAAAAAACTATAATTTATCTGATATACTGATCGTTAATATATATATGAATTCGAATTATCTCCAACTCGGAACTTTTAAGTAAATTCCCATTGCTTTTTACCAATCATTTCTCAAGAAAAATTTTGCTTATTTAATTACTTATTGATAATTAGCGAAAATTTGTATAGTGTAAAACTCTATTTAAGAGAACAATATTAAATGGTGTGTGTCTCCCATGGAGTAAAATATTCAAGGAAACGGACTGCGTAACGCGTTTCTGAGATTGCAGCATGCGTTTCGCCGCGTTTTTTCAATATAGAACGCGTTTCACAGCATTCTTACTTCGATAGAATGCGTTTTGCTGCTGTCGTTTTTTGAAACGATCTGAAACGCGTTTTTCCAAGATTGCGTTTCGAAGCGTTTCCGAAGTAAAATAATGTCGAACGCATTTCGGTCGATAGGTAACGCGTTCCAGAGACGCAGATTCGGAGAAATGTGAAACGCGTTTCCTTTTCAAACGCATTTTGCATCGTTTTTGTTTGAAATGAGGCAAAATATATCCGTTTTGCATACAGAATCTTGCAGCAATTTATCTGTACAAAACGTACGAGTTAAGCAAAGTTAATTCTGGCACTATTTTAGAAATTATACTAAATGGGATTTGAATATTTTGTTCCTTGCACTGTTTCTCAACATGAAAATCATGACCCAAACTTTCCAAACGCAAAATTAAAATCGAATTCTTCTAAATGTTTAGGCTGCTAGACTGTTATATAAGTCTGATTGGTAGTTAGACTAATATTGAACATCAAAGTGTAAGAAAAATATTTTTTTCTTCCTTGAAAACTCATTTCACTAGGTTTTTATTGAAAGGAAACGTGTTTCGTAACGTTCATCCAAGCATTGTTTTAAATATTGAACAATTCGAAAAGATTTAGTAAAGACTGATGTTAGTATAATGTGTACGACAACTTTGTTTGTTTATTTGTGAAGAAAAGAATCTCGAGTTATTTATAATTTGAATAATTATTGGTATGAATTCATATTTGGACTACTTGATAGTAACTGATGATACTGTGTACAATACTATTAAATATGAATTTAGTTCGTACTTTGTTAATGTAAGCGTGACTTATTAATAAAAAGAATATTCGATTTACAAAAGAAGATTCTTTGCATTTAGTGATACTTTTGGATAAAAGGATGACGAATTTACATATACAAAAATCTATCAAATAAAGAAAACAATTCAAAAAATTTATTTTTAAATTTCTTAAAATTTATATCTAAGAGATTCAACTTGTTTAAATATTAAATACAATTTAAATTAATTAAAATCGTTTCAATTGGGTATTTAAATTTAAATTTAAACAAGTTCAAATAAAAAATATACCAAGAGGAGATCAAACTCGTTATTGGGTCTAGGCACCAAGGAAATGATAATTTTTAATTTAATGGTTTAGGATACTGAAAATCTAATTTAGTAAGTTTACGGAAGACTCTGAAAGACTATAGAATAAGCACTTATATCATTAGATTATTTTAGTTGAACGGTTTGTACACATGTCTTCTACTCTTATGTTCTCGTGTTCGAATCTATGTGTTGGCTTTATCAAAATTGATCTAAGTTATAGCTCTAAAGGTGTATGAAAAATGTAAGCGAGTAAATTAATTGTATCTGCAACTCAAAGTGCATGAAGTACTTGACGGTTTTCATTTTTTTCCATCTAGAATATACGACACCACAGTTAGAGAAACGCTACGAAACGTTTTTAAAAAAACGATCGTTTCACAGCGTTCGTATTAGCAGATGTGAAATGCGTTAAACCGGTCAGCATTAACGCGTTTCGCAACTATGGAAAAATGCGTTTTGAGAACGCGTTTTTTTCGCAGAAATTTACGCCATGGGCTACTCTTCATTTGCATATTGTGTTCCACTATATTGATAATGATTTAATATCTTTCAACTATAATGATAATAATAAGAGTAGTCGGCAATCATTAAGTTCCTAGTGGACAAACTGAATAGATAATCGGTGTTATCTATTTTGTTCGGTTTTTTGTTCTGCCATCGTTTTCCTTCTATAAGATAACTCTTTTTTAATGTTAGAATGACACTGTAGATCTCCGAAGATCAGTTCGATAATAATGAAATGTTAATCGAAATGAATATAGATGTCTCAGTTTAGTCGTCAATTTTGATTGATAACTAATCTCCTTTAGAATTTTCAAAATGTTTAACAATTGTCGACAATACTCGGGAAAGAATTAATTCTGTATTAAAATCGAAATAATCTGCTCTTGAATAATAAATAATCAAAATAATATATATAGAAGTATTTGAAGATATAATTTTTTTGTTGATGGAATTAATTCTAAAACAATTTTATTGATTAAACGATTCGATTAACTAATATGTAAAAGTTGACGAATGTGAATAGAGATAATTAAATAAAAGGTTCACATCGTTATGTTGACAATTCTTCGATAAGTTTAATAATAATATTTTAAATGAAGAATGAATAATTTCTTGTTGTTGATTAACATGTTTATTATTTAATGAATTTCTATTGTTGATTTGTTGATTGTATTCATATATATGAAAAGGTCCACAACTATTAAAACAAGATAATTTATATTTAATTGTGATGATAGTTATATTATTTCTATTCAATGTTTATATAAAGATCATCGAATTTATTCTGTTAAATTCTCATATTCTATCAAATATAGTAAAATTTATATATTAATTATATTTTGTTTTTGTTTCTATCTAATTATTGAATGGTTATATTATAAATGATATTGACATATTGATTTAAATTATATTCAGGATTATCAAGTAAAAATAAATATAATGTAGGTATATCAATTTTGTTATTAATTAAGAGTTCGAATGAATTAAACCTATTTGTATATCACACAACTTCTTAATAATATAATTCGATAATCTTTATAAAATTATCCACGAATATATAAATGACATAAATGATAAATTTCCGAATTGTTTTATTCGTGAAAATAAATGTGAAATCCACATAAATGAATGTATTAATTCAGAATTTAAATGAAGATATAAATTAGTCGAATTTGTTGTTGAAACAATGAACATATAGTTCAATTAATATTTTTAATTATAATGTTTTAATAAACGATCATCACGAGAAAAAAGAAAAATAACTGAAATATTGAATTTTGTTTTTAAATAAAAGGTGACTAATAGAGAAGAAAACATATTCATACGATAAATTTCTAGTTAATAAAAATAACTTAATGAACTTTTAGAATTAATTTATAATTATTAGTATAATCATATCTGTATATAACATCGAAATAAAACTAAAGTTTGAAAAATAATAGATTTTTATTTCGGAATGAATTTCTCTTTTTGTTTTTGTTAGGATAGACTTGTGTAATATTTTAAAGTTTAAAAATGTTTCAATAGGCTCTTTCCTACACTGATCTTTAATGTTTAAGACAAAGGAAATAATTATTTATTCTTATCAATAATTAAACAATGTATCAACATAGATTAACAGATAATGGTTATTTTCTATTACTTTGAATTAATATAAATATAGTTATCGTACGAAAGTTGTCCATAGAATAATAAATGATGATAACCTAATTGTTCACTATATTTACATAGATTATTTAAACTAGGATTTTCTATATTGTGATCAAGAATATTTGGAAATAAAAATCGAATATATTTATTGTGAGAGGGATGTTCAATGTTGTATCAGCTCAATTTCTTGTATAGTGAAATCGAAATCCATTTAATAAAAATGTTGTTAAACTATGAATCAATACATTGTAAAGAGAAAAAAAAGAAGAAATGAAATGAAATAAAATATATTCTATAATCCTTCCCACAATTGTTTTGCATGTATTTTTAATATTTCTTCTTCTATTAAATTATTTATTATTTGTTCATTATCAATGATTAGATTTTTTTGGTGAATTGAATGAAATTAATAATGAAATTCTGTTTTTAATATCGATCGAACAAGTGATAGACATTGAATATAATCAGCGATTATTGTTTGGTATTGAGTGACGGTATTTGTTAGTCACTCTATCGTTCCTCTTCTGGTCAGACTAATAATTAGTCTATTATTCTAACCGTATATATTCGTTATCATAAATAACAGATTAGAATTAATATTTGTATAATAAGAATTAATCTTGATCATATCAAAATGTTTTAATAAATGAATAGAAAATGATGATAAACAATAATGATTTAATAGTTATAATCATAATAATTAATGTATATATTGATACTATAATTGCGCCAATATTGTCATGAATAGGTACAAGTTAATTAAATATTTTTAAACGAAATAATACTCTAACTATAAAACGTAAATAATATCGATAAAAATATGATTTGTATATATATATATGTATGTTTAATTTTTATTTTTTGTTAAATTCTCAGGACGATGAAGATAATTAAACGATATAAGAAATAATTGTATATTGATCGATTATCCAGTTCAACTAAGTTAAAAAAATAATTCGAATAATTTATTTGTTTGCTTTTTTCATATAATAATATGATGTCGTTGATAGATATAATTAATATTCAATTATAAATTATTTTTACTAAAAAGCGAAAAAAAAAACAAACTTTGAATTAAATTTGAAAAAATGAATTTTTTCTTTTGAAATATGTTTTATATAAATTATTTCTAATATAAATATAATATAAGGTAATAAATAATGCATATCATCTATTGAAAATTGTCATCGAAATTCAATAGGATTTTTTATTTTTTTAAAATAAATTCATATTCAATCTATATTAGAACATAATACAAGTTTGTTTTTTATATAAATTCTCTGAACTGTTATTTCAATGTCATCTAAGTTTATTGCATTTTTTGTTAACTTTTGTATAAATAAAGAAAAACATAGGCCATGAATTTTTTAATCAATGCGCCTGTTGATGCACGAAATAATTATGGACATATTAATATACAATGTAAGATAGTGATGTATTGGTAACAGTCAATCTACAATAAAGCTATAGGAATTTGGAATTAATTTCAAATTTGTTTTCAATCAAAGATTAGAAATGATATTATATACGAAATTGTCTAGAATTCGTTCGACCGAAGAAATCGAAACGAATATAAAATAACTGTCACTGTTGCATCCTTACTTCTCAATTTTCGGTATTTGTTTATAATAACGTGTCATTAGCTTGAAATTTTCCATTTCTTAAAAATAACTTTTTCTTGGAAATAAATAAGAGAAAAGAAAACATCTTTGAGATATCTTTAAAACTATTTATGATTATATTCTTTGTTCGTTATTAGATTATTTTCGAAAGAGATCGTTTTCTTTACCTCGATTTGAACAAGAAGATTTCAAATGAATAATTCGATCATTCTTCTAATATAGCGTTAAGTCCTTTCCTGTAAATTCGTATTACTTGAAATTCTACATTTATTTATCTCTTATCTATGTCATTTATAATCCTTTGTCTTCATATGGAACTAGAGTAGCGCAATTACTTTTTTATTTGAAAATATTTCTCGAAATTTTTAATTATAAAAAAATCTCATATCTATTATTAACATATAAAACATGTCAAAAATAAAACAAACATTTTTCTTTTAATTGCATTAAAATTCTTATTAAAAATTAAAATATTTATTTCGATAAATTATATGTCAAACATACGATTGAGATGATAAATGGTATTTATTTGTTTTTTTAAGTTAGATTTTGAAGCATTTATGTATTAATTTCTGGTGTTACTTCCAGAGGACAATTATCTTTTCTTTTATCCACTTAACTATTAAATCTTCATCATGACAATTAAGATAATGAAAATCTTGTTTAATAATATAATTAGATATTTTGTATTTAGAATGTTAATGTTAAATATATTATAGATATATATAGATTAATTTAAGAATTAATTAAAATAATAAAAGAGGCCTTTCATTTAAATTTATTTCTGCAAGTGTGGGAACAATTTTTAATGATAATAATAAAAATTTATTTTGTTTTAATAAACATTCCAAATAGAATAGATTGATTTAACAAATAAATGATTATCATCTAATATACAATCTATAATATCAAATAAACAATGTATGTGTATCAATCTGTTCAAATAAAACAAAAAATAATAATTGATGATGGCATTAATATTGATGAGCATCATGCTTTTTCTCTATAATAAAGCATATTCACAATCCGTCTATTGTAATAATAACAATGGTATATAAACAAAAGGTATTATTTTATCTTTAAATAAAAAGATGATATGATACAATAATATAGATAATGATGGAAGCTAAAAGACTATTGACATTGAAGCGAGGAAAGAAGCTAATTTCTATTACTAGATTTATTTAGTTTCTTTGTCCTAAAATTTCAATTTGACAGTTTGAAATCAATCATTTCACTATTTTACTCATAATCCAGATGATTGCTCAATGGCTTTAGTGTCATATTTATGTTTCGAAATACATTATTGTTTCAATTCATTACTATTTTCCATATTATCCATTAATAAATAATATTCATATAGATTTGACCATATAGTTATCGATAATTAGCTAAAATTCGTAAAACTATATCAGGTAAAATATAAATATGAGCTCTGAAAACAAAAATGAGAATAATAGTTTTTTTTAAATTCAAAATAAAACCATTAGAAATATTTACAAACTAAAAGTTTAATCTCGTTTTCCATTAACTGATGATAAAGTATTTTCAGTTGGATTTTTTGTCAGAAATTGAAGAATTAAATTTACATTAAGGAAAAAAAAGATGAACATTTCTATTTGCGAATACTCGAAAATCCAAAAGAAATGGATCGATTGATTGTTATTCAACTGATGACACAAAAACAGGTTGTATTTTTTTGTAGAATCAACATCCAAACTAATTGACTCTATTTAAAGAAAAAAGTAACGTAAAATTAGAGAAACAATAGTAAAGTGTGATTGTAAATCGAAAAGAAATACACCGAGAATTTGTTGTAAAAGACTTTTTTATTTCTCACTTTCATTTCGAACATTATTAAAAATAACTGTTAACAATAATTGTCTCTAAATTTTGTTGAGTTGTGCACATTATCATGGTGACTATTTTTAAATTTATTGATTCTTTCAAGGATAATTCAAATATGATTCCTTTAATGAAATGAATAACACAAATAATCTTACTGACTAATCTACAAAAAATATTTCTTATAAGAAATACAGATTACAACGAGAATATAGTGGTGTCTATTATACTGATTTCTAAATTTGAAGTTTCTATGATCTCTCAAAACTTACAGAAAGACATTGTAAGAAATTTTATTTTTTTGTTCTGTATATCGACTACTTCTTATAATATCATATTAGTTTATTTTATCGGATAAGTATAAGTCATTTTTCAACAATAAACATTTATTCTTCTTATAATTCTTTATTATTTTTTTTAATCGAGCAAAATATTGTAACGATAATTTATTTTTCTAGAAAATGTTTTTTTCCTTCGTATTCCCAAGTGTTTCAGTTTCATGTGCACTTCCTAATAATAAGTGACAATATTCTATTAAATATTCTAGTTAAATAAATTATTTTAAATAAAATATGATGAAATATCACAACCTGCTATAGTTTCTTCAATTATTTCAAATTGATTAGTGACATTAGTAAGAAAAAGCTATTTAGAAACTTTTTGTTTATCTTACGTTTCGTATCACTATTTACACTTGATGGGTGATGTGAATAAAATAGATAAACGATCGGTTGTCGAATTGTTATTCTATGAATAATAGTTAAAGAAATTTTGAATGAAACTTGTGAATATATATTTGAAGATTTTCTTTCAGTAGACAATGATGAAACAATTGGCAGTTGATGAGAGTTTCATAGAAAGTAAATTGAAAGAAAACTATTAAATGAATGTTGTGTTCACAGAAAACAAAAGATTTTTTTTAATTTTCGAATAGAAAATTTACACATAAATACGCTTTTGGCAATGCTTGAGACTTTTTAATGTTCCTCTCGTCTAAGATAGAATTTTCGTAAGAGTGTCTCTTGAGGATTGCTTACGTAAACTATATTATTTAATACTCGGATATCAAAATAAAACTAAATGAAAAGATGTGACAATTGACAATAGATCATTCTCGTTAAGTCTTTCGAGATTGAAAAAAAGAATTATACAACAAACCTTAACTATAAGATTTCTGTCTAAAGTCTTGTCCCATAGATACGTTTCAAATCTAAGAGAACTTTCTAAAAATTTTAGCTGAAAAGATGAATAAAAAGAATAAATTATTGGAATTTTCTTTACAATGAATATTTAAACTATTTAGAATAAATTTTCAAATGTATTTAATAAAGATTTATGTATGTTATATGATAAAAGTATTTCGAATGATTTCATTTCGAAAACTAATTCATTTTCACAAGTAACTTTTTTTTTCTTATCTTTGTCAGTATTTGATGTTGTTGATTAATCTTTACTTGATGCCTTTGAATTCGCATTATCAATATTATTTTAATCTTCGTTTTTTCTCTTTAAAAATAAAAAAAAAGCAGATGAATCGATTCAGATTATTTTGTTCATTAGTCATTTCTAAATATAAGAATGATCTGATTTTCTTTAGTTTTTATTTTATCATGAAGATTCGAGAGGAATAATTCGATATATTGTACTAATAGAGCTAAAATTCTTTTCTAGACGTTTTTGTTTGTTATCTATCTGATGAAAAGTTTTTCTTGTTTATACATAATTAGAATAGATCAAACTAGTTTTATCTTTGAAGAAATTTTTCAAAATTTTCAATTATTGAAAAGTCTCATTAATAAGTAACATATTAAACATATGAAAAGTAAAACAAACATTTTTCTTTTTATTCGATTACAACTTTCATCATAGATCAAGATTTATTTTGATAAATCAAATATAAAATATATTAGTGACATATTAAATGGGAAGAAATGTGTTTTGAGCACCAAGAAAAGAGTGAAATGAGCACCAAATTGATTATATGTGAAAAGAGCACCAAATAAAGAGTGAAATGAGCACCAAAATTGATTATATGTGAAAAGAGCACCAAAAACAGGGTGAAATGAGCACCAAATTGATTATATGTGAAAAGAGCACTAAAAACAGGGTGAAATGAGCACCAAATGAACAGAACAGTACAAAAGGTATCAATTAAGATTTAAACGAATTACGACTGCAGTTCATAGGTACTTAGCTATTAAATTGTGATAAGCTCTACTCATATTCATTAATCCAATGACAATTCATAAATAATCTAATTAATTGGAGTAATGATTTGTATATAAAAAAAAGTGTAGAAAAAAATAAAAATTCCAGTAGCAAAAACATGTCAAGCAAACAATATCAAATTTTAAATATCGTCAATACACTCAACGAAGCTGATATTATTTTAAAGCAGCATAATGTATCAACTTCAACAGTGGACATCATTCGACGAGTTGGTTATTTGGTTGAAATCTTGCTGGCTTGTATGCCCACTTAATTCATGTACATGTCCAAGTGGGTTGAAATCTTATGTATGCAAATATTCAATTGGTTTGGGTATGCTTCTCAACAAATACGAAATTAATGATAAAACTCGCTTACAGGTTTTGGGTAAACGACGTGGCAAAGGCAGGTCGAAAAAAGTTCGAACTGCTCTGTTATCATAAAAATTTTTTTCATAATAATCATATTTACATAACATGCATTTATTACCTTTTTGTGTTCTTCATGTTGTTCTGTGTGATGACATTATTTATTTTCTTATTTCACATATAAACAAATTTGGTGCTCATTTCACTCCATTTTTGGTGCTCAAAACACTCCCCACCCTATTAAATGGTAATCTTTTTTTAAACATTTGTCTAAAAATTTTTGCTGGTATATTCATGGAGCAATTGACGTTTTGTTAATTGAATTAACTATAAAATCTTCATTATTGATCTAAATATATTCCTTGAAGTGTACGAACAATTTATTAACGATAATAATAATAATTCATTTCATTTTATTAAATTATTCGAATTCTAATATATTGATTCAAGAAATAAATGATTTGTAACTAATATTCATTATATATAATAAAATAAATAATGTCATTTATATCAGTTTTTTTCATATAAAACAGAAAATAATAATTAATGATCAATTTAAAATAAACAAATACGAATATGTACAAAGACGATGTAAACTATCATCAGAAATTAATAATTGATCAAAATCATTTAGAATTGTTCGAAAGTGTTTATCTAAACAAAAATAATACATATTATTAAAACATACGAATTTGATACTATCATAGAAGATAAATCCAATTACGGATTGAAGAATATTCAGAGAAAATCATTTCAAAGGTTTCCATAAAGATAGATATCAATGAGAATAGATTATAGCGAAAGCTCAACATTATTTTGACGTTAGATCAAATGGAAACTATCTCACTTCTATCACTTATAATCAGTTTTTATCCGAAAGTTCTAAATCGAAATTTTAAATCAATCATTCTATTCAAAAACTATAGGATTTTTCCATTACTTGACTATCATATTCATTTTTAGAAATACAATATTAGATTGATTTAATACCATTTTCGATAGTATCCATAACTAAAGAATTTTCATCTAGATTTGACCATGTTGTTGTCGACGATTAGCTATAATTCGTAAAACTATATCAGATAAAATACGAATACGAGCTCTGAAAACAAAAATAAGAACAATAGCTTTTAAAATTATAAATAAAATCATTTAAAAAGTATCATCTCGTATTCCATTAACTGATGGTAAAGCCTTATTCTATCAATATAATATAGCATCTTCAGTTGAATTTTGTTCTTGACATCGAAGAATTATATTTATATTGATCAACCATCGTTTTTTGAAGTCTGCCGATTGATATCCTAAAAAGATTTAAACAATATATTATGAAATCTTGTACTTCACTAGCTTGTTTTGAGTGACATGTATCATGTTATAATGTATCAAAAAATACAGGAATACGATAAATAAATTGTAATCATAATATATCAGAAGGTACTATTGTTTTTTCAGTTATTTCAAGTTGATTGATTATATGAATAAGAAAATGCGAATTAAAAATAAAGACAAGAGATTAGAAATCCAACGAACTTCATCAGTATCTAATAGATTATAATTTAAATGAAACGAAAGGAATTGAACAAGTGAATCGAATATGACAGCTTCGAAATTCACATCCATTTCAAAAAACATATTTTTTTACGACTAATTTTGTATTTAAATGAAAACTGTGAAATAATAAACAAAACAGAATAGATCGAAATTTTTCAATTTTACTCTCGTATCACTATTTATAGTTGATGCGTGACATGAAGCAAATCGATAAATCATTAATTGCTGAATAGCTCTTCTAGGAATATAAGTCGAAGAATTATTTTAATGATACTTGTGAATAAACGGTTGAAGATTTTCTTTTCAGCAGACAATGATGAAACAATTGCTAGTTGATCAAGGTTTCATCAAAACTAAATTGAAAAAATATTTTTAAACGAATGTTCTATTAATAGAAACAATAATTTTCAAACTTTGAATGAAAAAATTACATAGAGATAAGGTCTTGTCAATGATTGAGACCTTTTTGCTCTTCCTATCCTAAGATACAATTTTGGTAATAGTGTTTTCTACATATTGCTCACCGATATCGGCTGTTAAAATATGGAGATATCCAAATAAAATCAAATAAAAAGATCTTATACATTCATAATTTCCTTTTCTAGGTTAGACACATAAAAAAACCTTAATCACGAATAAAAAACGATTCATAATTGAAATGTTTTTTTTGCAATGAATATTTCCTAGTTAAAAAACAATAACCTCTTGTCTATATTGAATAGTTTTTATTTAATTAACATAAAAAGTTGATTTAAGATAATTTAGTGTTTCATCCAAATGTTTTGATAGATCCTGTACAGAAATAATATTTAAAGCTGATTTCATACAGATTATTGTTGTTGAAAGTAATTGTGCCACGCAATTAATTTCAAATGAATTTAATAAACATTTATTTATGTGATATGATCAAAGTACTAATTGGAATAGTTTCATTGTAGATGGACTATTTCCAGAAGTCTCCAAATTTGTACGATTAACATTTTTTTCCCCTTTAAACAGAAAAAAAAATTAGTTCAGATGTTCTGAAAATCCAATATGAAAGTCAACTATCCTTCCATAAACTAGGTACACGATCTAGTATATTCTTAGGATCTAAAACTTTACAACTCCTTTTTTGCAGTAAGAACTGAAAAATCGACTATAGAAACATATCTTCCAGCCAATGTAAAATAATAACTGTAAATATTTTTGAAATAATTCGATCGAAATATTCAATAAAAACTGACGAAAGAATTTTTTGATGTCCCTTATAAGTAAATCAGTTCAATTTTCGAATTACTCTAATTATTTGTGCTACTTTCACAACATTTTTTTTTATTTTTATGAGTAACAAAAAAATACGTTTTCCTAAAACCTCTTTAGGAAAAAAAAACAGATGATTCACATCAGTTGCATTATTTGATTAATCTTTAACCAAGAAGAAACAATTGAGAAAAATATAATAAATATGTTGTTCTCTTTACTTGAAATGATTCAATTAATATTATTGATTAATAGTTGTAAATTATTAAGATCATATCATATAAATAAATATTTAAAAACGATAAGCTAACGAAGTTCAACATATTGATTATGAAAAAAATTGGTCGAAGTGTTGTTCATACGATTTAACTAAATAATGTATTGACCATTGATATTTTAAAAATGAACAGTGATCAACAAACCTTGAAATGAAAAAATAGTAAATGACTAACTTACTGCAATAAAATCGGCTTATGCATTGAAATTTCTCGATAGAATTAGTTCAATCATGAAAGTGTCAGATTTTCTCGTATCTTTTATTTTCATAAAAACAAATCTGAATATTTTGTACTAGAAAAGAAGTTAATATTTTTCTTATGTTAATATCACATGAAGACTGTCGAATGGAATGATTCGAGAAAAGAAGCTAGCTGGTTAAGATCTTTACAACATGCATACTTAGCCAAAGTCGAAGCAATTCCTTCACAAATATGTGTATCATCATTACTAAGACATTGAAAGATAATATGAATACAGCGATTCAGTAATGAGCGATTCTAAATAAAAGTATAACAAAACACAACATCTTTTTTCTCTTCTGCATTATTATTCCTATTGCGAAATTCATTGTTCTGTTTATTGTTGTTGTTGTTCAAGATAAATCAATATTACCTATAAGTTGAGCTAGAGCAACCTATTTTATATATATAGCAAGGATATAAAGGCATACATTATCTTGAACAGAATCTTCTAATAATTCAGTTCCTATGATTGTAAATTTATGAGTATTAATTAATAAAAAAAAAGGAGATAATGTTGGTAAAACATTTAATGGAATACGTACAACACGTGCATGATTATCATTAAGACATAATCGAAATGTAGAGAGGAATTTATCAAAGTTTCATCAAAACGGCGAAAAGCCTTAAGAACCAGTCTATGTAAGCAATGACCGAAGTTGGTCAATCGATATCATCACAACTTGCTCAATTTAAGATATGTTATAGAGGGAAGAGTTTTATGATTTTTGACGCAAATCGGTTCAAAAACTATTGGACCCTCGATTTTTTATGAGCATTTTACGAAAAGGCCTAAAAGTGACCATATATCTATAAATAGGGGTCCGAATCCAACGATATCTCACGAATGGCTCAACCAAATGAGCTGAAATTGTCTACTACCATATATCTCAGTGAATTCTATTTACCATAAAAATTTCGTTTTAAAATATTGAGCCATTGGAGTTTGATGAAGCACTCAATTTAGGAAGAAAGGTCCATTTTGGGTATTTTTGGTGCTTCATAACTTTTGATAGGAATGATATATGGCTCTCAAATTTTTACTGTTAATAGGAAACTGAGAGATGTATCTCTCCTGAAAATTTCAACTATCCGTATCGTTTCATTTACTCAGGGCAACCCCTTGAAAAACAGAATTTTGATAAATGTGGGGACTTTCAGGATAGGCATTCTCCCAAGATGTGGATTCTCTGGGACGTTGGTTATTAGAACTTGGAAGTACTCTCTTCGGGCTACAATTCTGTAAAAAATTAGCGTGGGATCTCCAAGAACGGCTCCAGGGCACTCATTGCAAAATACGAAAAAATGAGCCTTTTTTTATAGGAAATCTACCCAAGTGCACTTCCAAATTCCTCTAAGGATTCTACTTTGTGACATAAATTTTATATGGTAAAAATCAGCATCTAATTCTCTATTAGCCTGTATCGAAATATTCTTTGAAAATGAAAAAGAAAATTTTTACAAAAAATTCCCCTACCCCACTCCAGGCCTCTTTCTGTAACATTTTATTCTCACAACCCCTGTACTTCCCTAGGATGATTTTTCGTAAAAATCTTTTTTTTCATTTTCAAAGGATATTTCGATATAGACTAATAGAGAATTAGATGCTGATTTTTACCATATAAAATTTATGTCACATAGTAGAATCCTTGGAGGAATTTTGAAGTGCACTTGGGTAGATTTCCTATAAAAAAGGCTCATTTTTTCGTATTTTGCAATGAGTGCCCTGGGGCCGTTCTAGGAGATCCCACGCTAATTTTTTTTACAGAATTGCAGCCCAAAAAGAGTACTTCCAAGCTCTAATAACCAACGCCTCAGGCAATCCATATCTTGGGACAAAGCGTATCCTGAAAGTCCTCACATTTATCAAAATTCTGTTTTTCAAGGGGTTGTCCTGAGTAAATGAAACGGTACGGATAGTTGAAATTTTCAGGAGAGATACATCTTTCAGTGTCCTATTAATAGTAAAAATTTGAGAGCGAAAGCGGCCATTAGCTGGCCATGTCCAGTAGTGGGTGTGCTGTTGAAGAACAAAATAGTATCCATACACATTCTCACACCCACACCTGAGAAAAATTTTTTTCTAACGATGAAATAAAAAGCAAACTGAAAATTATCATCGGTCATGTTTCATTTTGCAACAGATTGAATAAAAAAAAGAGGATTAAATTATTAACTCATCCGAGAAATGATAAAGACAAAGCAGTGAAAATGACGTGGTATTAGCGCGAATCTAATCCATCAACAACATTTGAACGAGTAGGCCCAGTATAAGTCGCACAGTACGTCATGCACATGTAATGCACAACCAATGCTTGCTAGAATGACGTATAGATTTGACCATCATATTGTACGAATGTAAACATCCTCGCATTCGTCGATGTATCAGACTAATGCTAGGCGAAGAAATCATGCTGCTGTCGCTATTGTTTTTTGTGTCTGGTTTTCTGAGATTAGTTTAGTTTGCTTGATTTATAATCATATAGAAACATCGACTAGAGTGAAACAACGTTCTCATTGTATTATGATCTTGAGAGCCATTATATGTGAGACATGACTGATCATAGTCTACTGACGTGTGTTTGAGAACATGTGTTTTACCTACATTCTCAAATATATGCAAGATTCACAGGTTGATCTCATGTAAGATGAAGACGACGTCGAAAAGTGGCTAAACGTTGTTTGAATGTGGAAATAGACAATTCACGATAGACATTCGAAGTCAAAATGTACAAGATCGCTGTGACCTACACCTCAAACAAAATCATAGTCAGGTATTGTAGATTCCCGAATAGCAATTGACAGGTAAAAGAAAATTTCGAAAATACACTGATTCACTAAGTTTGATCTTAAACATTCGAATAGTTTTCTTTTCTTAAAATAGATCGATTGCTCTAGTTTGCTACATCTTCAACAATTCTGAACGTTTACTGTCTAAAATGATCTCACAGAAGTTGCTGACGAGTAAGGACAATTTCTTAATTGAAAAAGCTAGTGTAATATATTAAAATACACAATCTTTCAGATAATTATACATTAAGTCGCAAGTTTGCTTGGATTCTTTTCAGCAGGAGACAAACCATTCTTCGTTATCGATTTACTTTTGTTTTCATGCACGACTAACTTTTAACGCTTGATAATAAAGCTGTTAGCGCAATCCCTTGCGGGATTAAAAATGTGAAACACGATGGATCTATTGTTACTAATTAAATGGACATCGTTTCGTTCCATTTCTTCAAGATAAATTTGTAGCTTACCGTTTATTTGATGCTTCAAAACTACAGTTTCTCTGTCACGGTCTGTGGGGCCGGGGGGGGGGGGGGGGGTGCAAATTTCTGCCCCTAAACACTTCAACACTCCTTTCAAATCGTGTTTCACAAAATAACGAGTCGTTTTATATTCTATTTAATTTGAACATAATATAAATTAATGCCTGAAGACCTAATAAAAGAATTCATTAAATTTCACATTTTCATTTGCAACAATAGCCTTGAAAGCATTTTCTGCATCACTGGCCAACCGTAATGTAAAATAACCGATGCTGATTTCTAAAATCATGAGTATATTGTACAGTCTGTTGTCTTCTTATTGAAATACTCGTTAAGTAGAGAAAATAACAAGATAAGGCAGAAAACCATAAAATAGTTGAATGCTATAGAGATTATCAGTTACTAGAATAATTTAGCTTGTTGCTTAACAATATATGCAACAAAACTTCAGAAGACGAATATCTGGAAAAAATTTTGTTACAACAATGAGAAAAAGATATTGTCTTATAATCTCGAATAACCTGAATCGGTAATATCCATATTGAGCACTGGAAAATATTGTGACAAGTAATGATAGAAAGTGAAAGAAATAGGCCAACGTAGAAAGACAATACAAATGAAATTTACTTCGTTGAGACGATGTAAAGATCATGAATAAACGAGTTTTTATAAGGAAAATTCGTCCAAGATTTTCTATTAAGATGAACTTATATATTGACACTATGATAGTTGGAATAAAATATTAGACAAAAACGAGACTACATAATCATGGCCAACGTTTATAAGTAAATAGATACTGGACAATAATTATTTATACATATCAAACTACAACAGTATAAAAGATCATTATGCAGATCACTGATACGCACATGATGAATGCGCTTCTCAGAAAAACAAAAAAAATATACCGATTCACATATTAGAATAGTTTACCAATGAGTAATTTCAACAAAGGTAAGATTACTTGTGGCATAAAAAAAGCAAATTATTGTTGAGCAACAATTGGTATGCAGATTTCATTTCGTCGAAAGTAAGGAATAGTGAATGGAGGATTGTAACCAAAATACATGACATCATTTCTATCTGACGACAATATGAGACCATCTCGATGTGCAGCTTCTCGAAGTTCTTGTTCTTTTGTTGCATTTTTCTCATGTGTCATTGTCATATTGAATGTAATACAAGCGACATTACGTGTGTTCGGCTCTTCAACCATACGAATATTCGTATCAATGGCAGTTGGTAATTGATCCAATGAACTAAACCTTGACGGTGACATTATGAATGTCATTGTTCGTTTGATTACTTGATTATCTGTTATTTCTTGTATAATGACAGGTGCTGTCATAGGTATTATTGTTCCACTTATATTATTACCAAAAATATATTTATGTAATGGAAAGAAGCCAGTACCCATTTCAGACATAAATTCAGTATTTAATGGAACTTCGTAGGTAATTTGTGCCCATAGTTGTTTCTGATAGCGACGAATTTCATATCCATCCTTTCCGGCGAGAACATCATACGGTGGAATCTCACTGGTAACATTGCCAATCGCGTGTCCAGGCATCGACATTGCGTGTGCACACATCGATAGCATGTGTGAAGACATCGTTCTAAAGCACACTGATCAAAACGAAGCGGTAGATTTAAATAATGATGCTTTTAGCTTAGTCTACTGAGTGGAATAGGAAAAAAGAAGAAAATACATGAAGATCTTTTTTTCTTCTCTTATGAAGAAAGACAAGAATAAAGATGCCATCAACATTTGCTTGCATCCGCCTATAGACGGTTAGTCGACGAGAGGAAGCTAAGAAAAAAAAGAAAAACCAACGTTTTTTTCTTTCTCTAAAGAGTAAAAAAAAAGATGTGTACTATATAGGCAGCTCTGACGACTCAAGGTGTGCTTGTCCCTTTACCTACACTGCGGGTGACATTTTCACTTTCTTTCTAAAAAGAAAGGAAAGTAACAACTTTTCTTTCTTTTAGGAAAGCAACCTTAACTTACTTTCCTTTTCCAAAAAGAAAGGAAAGAAAAGTAAAAGAAAGTGAAATGAAAATAAAAAGAAAGCGAAAGAAAGTAACAGAAAGTAAAGGAAAGTATAAGAAAGTAAAACAGGGTGTGGGTGTAGGTGTGAGTGGGTATATGTGTGGGTGTGGGTTTGAACATGGGCGTGCCTCTATGCGTGAAGCAAAGAGACACCCAAACCCCACCCAAGCAGTCAGAAATGACAAAATAACACGTTTTAACGGGCAATTTTCGTTCTTCTCTGAACGCATCGTACATTTCGACAAATGTCCCAATTTCTGCGTTTTAACAGTTGATATAATTTTCATTTTAACACTGTCAAAGCGAGTGGAAAGAGAAGCACTTAAACAGGTTAATAAAATAACTGCATGAAAACACATAAATTCGGACATTTGCTGGAGTGTACACCGCGATTGAAGGAAATATCTTAAAGAGTGTGTCACCGCGAAGTTAACTAATATAATATATGGGCTGGGTGTGGGTGTGGGTTCATCTTATCTTAACCCACAGCCACAGCCACACCCACACACACCCACACCCACACCCATACCCACACCCACACCCACAACCACCACACACACCCACACCCACCCACACCCACTCACACCCACACCCACCCAGATACCCACACCCGAATTATGCACACATACGAAATAATTTAAGCTTCCAAACCTCCTCATAAACTTCATGAAGTATTCGCTTTGCTTTTCTTTCAAAAGCCAACATAATGAAAGTTCTTTTGCTAGTAGATATTTGAGTTTCTTTTCAGTCTACTTGTTTTCCTTTCAAAGGCTTTTTCATCTATTTTTTTGAGATTCTGTTGTACCGGAACACCATGTCACATCTGACAGCTAGTTATTCGACCTGTAAAAAGTTAACATTGAGATAGAAAAGGTATAACGTTCACTTCTAAAAAAGTGACGAGGAACACTTTTCAACTCGTTCAGATCCATGTGAATAAAATTGGGGTCAAATGCAATATAGAAAACTTAAAGTCGTTATGATCATAGCGATCTTTCCGCGGTTTGAGTCATTTTTCGCACGATTTCAGAGTAAGTTACCAAAGATAAA
The DNA here is from genome assembly GCA_905250075.1 of Rotaria sp. Silwood1. NCBI lineage: Eukaryota > Metazoa > Rotifera > Eurotatoria > Philodinida > Philodinidae > Rotaria > Rotaria sp. Silwood1. The sequence goes on along the minus strand of CAJNOP010001772.1, from coordinate 1,520 downwards.
TAAGATTTCATGGATTGCACAACTGCTGTCTGTAAAAATCGATTAAACTCTTAAAACTCTGAAGTTCAACTGATGTGAACGAATGAAAACCGAGGGAGATATTTTCAATTTATCAGAAACATAAGTATTTTAACACATTAGAATTATGACCGATTTTGCGACGATTTCAACTATTTTTTAGCTTGAATAGATATGGCTCGGCAAAAAAATTGAGCCTACCCTAGAATGAAATCGCTCCGCTGCCTATGGGTGCAGATGTAGCCTACATAAATAATTACGAACCCACACCCACACCCTTTCTAAAAATTTTCATGCAGATATTTATTTATTTATTTTCTTTTTGAAATAGTTTTATCTCATAATATATACTGAAGTATTCTTTATAAATAAATTGAATAATAATAGAGATAATGAACTTTTGGAAAACTAATAACCTATTATTTAATTAATTATAAAATGTATAGAATTATTTTCTAAAAACTATATTGTATTTTAATATAATATTTTCAATTATAATTTCAATAAATTGATGAGATATATGAAATGAAGATAAAATATAGTTTGCCTAGATTAAAGATTTGAATTTATCTAAAATAATGATAATAATATTGTTTGAGATTTTTTTTGAAATATTTTTTTTACGTTGGAAAGTAATAAAGTATCTTTGTGAGAGAATTTTTAAAAGTAGATGTCACCATTAAATGAAATGTTAGTTATTATGTTTCTAGGAATTTTCTTATTTAATTCGTTAAACTATCTATCACTATTCACGAAAGAGGCATATACTATAAGAAAAAAGAGATTTAATTCCAATAGTTATTCAAGATAAATGGGTATTTTAATATTTTATTCATCTATCGATTATTTTTTGAAGCTCATACTTATATACTTTCGTTTTTAGAATTTTTTCTTTTCTAAAATATTAAACTTCTTTGCAATGGATGATCATTCAAATAGATCTAATACTAATGATCTTTCAATAGTAGTGATCTGATTTTTTTCTTTCATTTTTCTTTGTTTTATCTATATTGTTTGTTTAGCGTTCAGCTAAATTAATAGGAAAATGTAAATCGTCAACTTTCAACATATATCGATAATGCATCATCTGCATCTACAAATTCCAGAGGTGAAAATAAATCAGATATACTTTATGTCGATACTGGTAATCTGATGGTATTATCAAATTATACTGAAAATGATGCTGTAAGTAATTAAATTTTATGTTTAAATTCAATAATTCTGTGAGAAAAATCAGTATAATATCAGTTATAAAAGATCAAATATTAAAATTAAAGATATTGTAAAGTAAGAGAAATCATTTCCTAAAATTTTTCGATTCATCAAAATAAAAATTTTTTTTTTTCTTATTTTAACTTTTATATTTCAATAAAATATAAGAGAAATATACTTATGTAGAAAGTAAAGAAAATTTAATAAAATAAAACTTAATTTAAATTATATTATTGATATTGACTAATATCAGTAATTAATATTGAGCAATATATTATAATCAACTTAAC
>CAJNOP010001771.1:3511-16144 GCA_905250075.1 Rotaria sp. Silwood1 | reverse complement strand
TCGGCCAAAGAAATGGCCAACAGATTCAGATTCAGGGCCCTCGATAACCTATAGCAAAGTTCTCTCAAAACGACCAAAAGTCTTAAATTAAGCTAACCTCTTGTAAATGTTTTTTTTGACCCCGACACAGACAGACAGACAGACACACAAACTATTTTTTTTCATATGACCCTCCCTACAGTCGAGGGAATAAATAAAAACATCATTAGAATTACATGAACTTTAATGCCAGCATAAAATATAATAATATAAATCATTTTTACATCATTTTTATTGAAACCTTGCCAGGCTGCTATAAATAAATAATTCAAATAAAAATTATGCAATATTCTTTTAACTGATTTCGTAATTGAAGCAAAAGCTCGATGACAAATTAACATCTTTTTTTCGCTTAGTCATGTGGGTCCTTTTCTCGTTCTTTAGAGTCGTTTAAAATCGTCACGTAGTATGTTATTCTCAAAAGAGATATAATTTTTTAACATAAAAGAGTTTTAAAATTTTGTCATTATTCATAGTTTGATAGCTATTTGAATTTTTCATAGTTATGGGACTTTTTAATAACTATTTAAATCTTTCATAGCTATATAAATTTTTCGTAGCGGTTTGTTTTTCATAGTTATGTAAACCTTCCATATCTATGAAATTCTTTTACGGCTTATTAAACTAATATTCACCGTTTGTTTAAAAATACAGGTCTTGAAATATCTCGATGAACAGCTACTCAAAGTGAAACATTTTTTCATGATTAAGAGTAGTAGCGAATAAATTTCCATTATTATAATCCAGATAAATATTTTAATGTTATTTATTTGTTTGGAGTAGGAAATGGAAGATGAATAAAAGACACTGGTTTGAAGAAAGGAGGTATCTCCATGAGTATCTTCTTAAATATGAAGCTGTACTGGTTTCCAATATTCAGTATTAATTGATTTATATTGATATTTTCTTAAACAAGCGATCGGTATCTTATCATGTCAAGTATTTAAAAGTAGTACCTCATACATATGATTCATTAGTTAATGATGTTCACCATTGCTAATTACTTAAAATGTATTGATAATTATTAAATCTATATTTCAACATATATAATGATTATATTTCGTAGGCTAGATGCCTGCAGTTCCAGGTAATGAGTATCATTTTTAAGTATAACTATAGAAAAATCAAACATCTATGAAAAGTCTTAATAGCCTTGATGATGTATGTGAATAACTGAACGTTGGTTTGAAAACTATCTCTTTTAAGGAACTGCGTACTTGGCATCCCTTCTTCATGAAAAATAGCTCCACACTGGTGTGAAAAGTACTAACAATGTGTTTCATATGCCTTTTAATTATCCTGAAAAGCAATGTCATATACTTATGTACAAAGGATTTCGTTGAATTTCACAAGGTTCTGTTGATAGATGCCATCGAATTACGAAAAAAAGAATCTGATGATATCGGACACTCGGAAACTCTTGACAAGTAAATAACAACGATATCATTCGACAATCAAATCTTACTGCAAATGTATTGTGCAACATTCTTCGATACTATGAGGTTCTCATCAGACTTAAGTCTATAACTTCGACCAGAACGAACCTAGTGTCTTTCTGCCACAATTTCATTACAACTTCGACCTAGGATACAGGAAGGCTTCATAAAAGTGAAAAACTTCCGCTCTTCATGTTACAAAGATATCTGAACGTAATTCTTGGATCCAAAGAAAAACTCATACAATACTTTTTGTCTTGTTTGACACATTTTCCTACTGCTGAGAGAATTTCAACGACTAAATATAGTTTGTCTTGTCACAGCAGCCAGCTGATGAACGAAGCTGAGTTGTATCAAACATTTATCAGTTACAAACAAACAAGAGGCTTCAGAAACCATATTCATAGTTCCACATCTTCCATATGAGCGATAATTCAGTTAAAAAATCAGAATCGAAAAGAGGATCATTAATAGTTTCTTAAACTACCAACGACATACACTTATATGCCATCATCTTAACATTGACCTAATAGTCGATACCATGCTGAGACACTTTAAATGGCTACAAAATTGGTCTGTAGCTAACCAATGAAAAAACCTACTTAGGATACCTACTGGTATCCTTTGCAAAGCTACCCAGAGCACTTCTGAATAGTACTTGAAAAGTTCGCCTGGGTAACCGTAGATAGCCCAGCCGGAGTTAGTGATACTATTCCTGAATAGCCATTCAAAAGTTACCCAGAGTACCCCTAAGCAGCCCTCGAGAAGTCAGCGATTCTACCCTATGGTCGTGCTTGACAAGTTACTCAGAGCACCCCTTGGCAGTTCTTCAGAATTCAGTAAACGTATTCTAGATAGCGCTTGAGAAGTTATCCCGAATGCTTTATGGCAGTTCCGGAGAAGTCGGTAATGCTACTCCTAGCTAGCGCTTCGGAATTCACGCAGCGTACCTCTTGACAGCCCTTGAGAAGTCAGCAATGCTATTCCTAGGTAGCGCTTGAAAAGTTATCCCAAGTGCCCCTATGATAGTCACTCAGAAGTCAGTAATGATACCCCTAGGTAGCGCTTGAAAAGCTACGTAGAGTATCACATGACAGTCCTTGAGAATTCAGTAACGGTACCCGTACATAGCGCTAGAAAAGTTACGTAGAGTATCCCTTAGCAGTCCTTCAGTAGTCAGTAATGGTACCCCTAGAGAGCGCTTGAAAAGTTACCCCAAGTACCCCTTGGCAGTCCTTCAACAGTTAATAACGGTACCCCCAGATACAGCTTGAAAAGTTACCTGGAGTATCCATTGGCACTCCTTCAGAAGTCAGCGATGGCATCCATACGTAGCGCTGGAGAAGTTATCCCAAGTACCCATAGAGAGATCCAGAAAAGTTACAAAGACTACCACCGGATAACTATAAAAAGTTAAAGATAGTATGTCAAGACAGTAATCTAGAAGCGACACTAAGTATATGTATTAGCATTAAAAATAATGCTAATTTAATGCCAAACCTATGCATTAATTAACACTAATGCTTAGGCATTAGCATTATTTTTGAAATTAATGCTAATACGACACCCCTACTCTCTATCGAAATCGAACCGATGCACCACAGTGAGCCATGATATAACGCTCAAATCTTGTGAGCAACAGAGTGGTAATTTTTTCAATGACACCTTGAACCAAGATTTGAACACACGATCAGTCGATTACAAACTGAACACAACCAACTCCGAGCTTAACACAGCCCGAACTTGTTTCTATGTTCATTAATTGCATGAACAGCTCGTATTACATTACTTTTACAAGTTTGAGGATGGAGTTGTTGATTTTTTTTTCAATTTTTACTTGGTGAAATAAATATAAATTTAGATATTTATCGTCATAAAATCAAGATAAATATATTCTTGATATTTATAAAAAAATTTAAAATAAAGAAATAAAAGCTTTTAAAATTAAAAAAATTTAAAATTACAGAATAGAAATAATAACTTGCTCTGCGGTAAATAAATATGGGAGTGCCCAACTTGGCTGATACCCCAAGATAATGGACAGGAAACAATATTATTCTACGAAAGAGTATATAATGAATTTTATACCAAATGAAAGCTCGTCAAAAATGGGATTTATTGGTACTAAATAGTAAGGGTTTTGTGAACTTTGTAATGTCGAACTTAAGAAAGTTTGAGAAATTTTATGCATTAAAAAAATGTTAAAAAAACACACATTTTTTACATGGAAAAAGAACACTACATTCTTCCATAAAATTAGCTTTTTTCATTATTTCTAGTACCTCACATGTTTCGAAATATATTCATAGATACAGCGTGGGAAACTGAATCGAACAAGTGTATTTCTAAACATGTGAGGTACTAGAAATAATGAAAAAAGCTAATTTTATGGAAGAATGTAGTGTTCTTTTTCCATGTAAAAAATGTGTGTTTTTTTAACATTTTTTTAATGCATAAAATTTCTCAAACTTTCTTAAGTTCGACATTACAAAGTTCACAAAACCCTTACTATTTAGTACCAATAAATCCCATTTTTGACGAGCTTTCATTTGGTATAAAATTCATTATATACTCTTTCGTAGAATAATATTGTTTCGTGTCCATTATCTTGGGGTATCAGCCAAGTTGGGCACTCCCATATATACATATGTGCTGTGAAAGCATTAATTAATTTTTCTTTTTGGTGTGGGTGTGGGTGTGAGAGAACACGATCCACACCCATACCCCACACCCACACCCTTAAAATAATTACTATCAGATAAAATTATGTTCAAACTTTATAAGAACGTGAAACACAATGAATTAAGTAGTTTGTGGTGCATGAATAGCTAAGAAGTAACGATAATTTATACAATAGAGAAAAGATAAGATGAAATTTTAAGCTGTAACATCAATTCTTCGATTTCTGATGAGCAAACTGTTATCTACGTCTAACATTAATGCACATTTAGTCAAACTTAAAGTTCAGTACTTGTTAATCTTTGTCCGACGTGTGTGTAAGTATTGTTTTATAGATTTAATGCTGCGCTAACAGTGGTCAAAAAAGTGGCAAGAACAATAATGTATGTTGTCGGGGCTGTAATGGTGCCGAGAGCTGTAATGGTAACATCGACACACGATAACCACATGACACCTGGACCGACTTCATTATTACGCCAAAAGAATTGAAATATACCATCTGTAGTCGTATTCAAGGGAACAGTAATTGTAGCCAAAACTATCTGACCTAACTGGAATCCAATGGCCGGAGCAACACCAATAGATCCTGATATTGAAGTATTTAAATAAGTAAATGCAATCGGAGAAAATGTTGAACCAGGCTGTGTACCATCCCGATAACGAATTTGCCAACCATCAGCGGGATAAATGGTTTGGTTTTCCGGTGAATGGATTTGAGAAACAAATATTTGAAATGTTTGCGATGAACCAGCAGGCCATGAAGCAGCCGTTTTACCTTGAAATCCTGGATCGTAAGTGTTACCTACTGGAGCATTGGTTATCAAAACAGACCCATTACATGTTGTTTGGCTTGTTGGACTTGCAGCAATTAATGTACTATTGGCCGGTAAACTCCAAACTGGTCCTTGAGCTCCTAACGTACCATTAGCAGCGCATGAACCATTAGTGCAATAAACGTTACGTGGCGTTGGATAAGAAAAGTAAGCATGACCATAGATCCATGACACAAAATGACCTAATATACCAAGAGTAACAAGTAAGAAAAGACGGGAAGACATCATTTCGATGATTTCAAGAATGCAGTACGATATTGTCAAGTTGTAGATATAACTCACTTTATTTCTAAATTCTGTAGCTTGAAAAGAAAATGCACGTGTTTTTAATAGTATACGCACTTACCTCACCTGTCAACTAATCGACGTGTAAGAATAAATAGCCCTATATATATGTATGCAATGATTCATAGACATGTTCTATTACGCATGTCGATTAATTTGTATAGGTGGGATCAATGTATAATTAAAGAAATAGTGAGAAAGAAAATTAAAAAAAATATGCATTGCTTCTGCGCACGAATACATAGAAAAAGTTACCAGTAAATTTGAGTACTTCACAACATATTCATTTAGTGATATATGTTGAAACGAGATACTCTCCATGTGAAAATTTTTGCCTTTGTAAGCTATTTTTAAGCGGCTTAAATAAGCTTACACTTCAATTAAGTGCTTTAAAGCGCTTAAATACTACGGTCTTAAGCTGCTGAAAGCGGCTTCAACTAATTAAGCCGCTTAATATAGCTTACAACGCGCTTTGAGAAGCGCTTTCCAGCGCTTATCATGAAAAGTGCTGAAAAGTACCGTAGATTTTTATTTCTTTAAGCGCTTTCCAGCACTTATCATGGAAAAAGCTGAAAAGTACTGTGAATTCTTATCCTTCTAAGCACTTTTCAGCACTTATCATGAAAAAAAGCTGAAAAGTGCTGTAAATTTTTATTCTTCTGAGTGCTTTTCAACGCTTATCATGGACAAGGCTGAAAAGTGCTGTGAATTTTTATCCTTCTAAGCGCTTTTCAGCACTTATCATGAAAAAAGCTGAAATCCATGTGAAAATTTTTGCCTCTGTAACTGGCATCCCACTCCGCCTCTTTTCCCTCCTTTTCCTCTTTTCTTTCAAAATTCCTCTTTTTACACTCTTTTTTCAGAAAAATCCTCTTTTTCCTCTTTTCTCACGACAAAGTAGGCTGCTGGCGAAAACATCCATGAATATATTGATTAATGTTACCATATCATACAAAAATATCACATAATACAAACTGATGTGTAGATCAATCGAGTTGTATAATTATGGAGGCTAAAGTAGATGATTTTAGTGATCAACTCCAGTGATATTTTATATTCCTAATTGAGATTCAATTTTTATAACTTTCTAGAGTAGGCAAAATCACTCAATTATATTTTCGATGTGAACTCATCATTTTCTCACGATCTTGGCAAGTTTTTCTGGTTAACATCGACATGTAAAATCATAATCGTAAGCTTACTTTTCTTGACCGTTTTCTCGGCACCACAGAAGCTCGTGATGTAAATCTAACAATGGATAACTATCTCATAGCGTAACGCATGCGTCAAAGTGAGAAGAAGTCTCCAGAGTGGCTAGACCTATCCTAGAATCCTGTCAGATCCGATGGGATTTCTTCGGCAAGATAGCTTCCGACACTATGATGTCGTAAGTTGAAGATTTCTGCTTATCAGATACCGATAAAGGTTTTCATGTTGTATCCGGCAATATTTGATCCTTCAAAATTGCTGCGATCATTACAGATCCCGTGGTGCGCTGCTAGATTACCTTATGCGATTGATTTACTGTCAAAACGAAGTAACTCTTCTCCTTCCGAGTTTCTCCGTGTACAATCACATTTTGGACGATCGTATATCTCCAAACCGTACATGGAGAAATATGATCTTATACGAAGAAACACAGAGTAAAATGAAAGCCGTATACGAGCTTTGTTTGTCCATAAACGATCATATTTCTGCGCATAGGATCACGGAGTTATACAATCGTAATACTGGGTAATGTAAAACGCCGCATTTCTCCGATTACAAGCGTGTTTGCTTGACATAGGTTAATATTGACAACGATTTGATGATACTTGGAAGAAATCAGATATGATGGAATGCGATAGCGACAAACAGGGGCGCCTCGATGACCAAAAAGCAGGGAATCATATAATCTACCCAATACAAATAAGTCCTTTTCTACAGAACGCAGAAATATCACCATATTTCACTGGGAAAAATCAAGCGTTTTCGATAGCACGGGGCCAAACAATTTTTCAAAACCTCGCTGTCTGGATACCATTGCAATCAATGTAATAATTTACGCTGGGAAACGGAAAAGTGAAACTGACTTGAGAAAAACGATCAAAATCATGGAAGAATTGCTGGAGATTGCAAAAAACGAAAAAAATGCCTTTCTCACATGTGCAGTCATCTGAAAAAAACGAACAAAAAGCAAAAAAGACATTTTATGAATTCTGATCGTTTCTATTTCTGTGTGCCTACTTAGTCAGATAGAGTAATATTATAGTCAGATAATACGCAAATGGAATAGACTATTTTTCTAATGTTTTCCCGTTTTCTAATGCATACATAACCAATTGCACAAACATCTCTATGAACAAGTGGAAGTTTCGTTTCTTTTTTACTTTTTTCAAGTCATATTCAATCTGTATTGATAACGTACGAGTTTTATTGGATTTATACTACTATTGTGCCGATGGGTTTTAGTTTTCTTCGGACAAAAACTGTATGCCGCTTTTTCTTCTCTTTTTTCCAAGAATGCTGTGCCTCTTTTTTCCTCTTTTTTTACAAAGTGTTGGTGGGATGCGAGCTCTGTAAGCTACTTTGAAGCGGTTTAAATAAGCTTACACTTCAATCAAGTGCTTTAAAGCGCTTACACATTACGGTCTTAAGCTACTGCCAGCGGCTTCAACCAATTAAGCCGCTTAATATCGCTTACAATGCGCTTTGATAAGCACTTTCCAGCGCTCATCATGAAAAGTGCTGTAAATTTTTATGCTTTTAAGCGCTTTGTGGCGCTTATCATGAGAAATGCTGAAAAGTACTGTAGTCTTTTATTCCTTTATGCGCTTTCCAGCACTTTTCATGAAAAGCGTTGAAAACTACTGTAAACTTTTATCTTTGGAAACTTGAAAATGCTGTTATCTTTCATATGTTAAAACGCACCCATGTGCAAATTTTTGGCTTTGTAAGCTATTTCTCACCAGCTTAAAAAGCTAACCCTGCAGTAAGCTACTGTAAAGCGCCGAAGTACATCCATTTCAAACTTCTGAAAATTACTTCGCTAAGAAAAGCCGCTTCCCAGTCAGACAAAAATTTTGAAAAACGCGTTTAAACGCACAATCGGGGACCGCGATTGTAAGCCATTAACGGTCATTAAAAAAACGCACGAAAACGCGTTTATTGGCGTTTTCTGTAACTTTCTGGGCGTCAAAACGGCGAAAATTCCAGCTTTTGAGCGTTAAAACGCACTGTTATTCTAGAACTTAAAAACAATACGTTTTAACGCTCAAAAACTGGAATTTTCGCCGTTTTGACGCCCAGAAAGTTACAAAACACGCCAATAAACGCGTTTCCATGCGTTTTTTTAGTGAGCGTTAATGGATCACAGGCGCGGTTCCCGATTGTGCGTTTAAACGCGTTTTTCAAAATTTTTGTTTGACTGGGTTAACGTACCTTATAAAACGATTTTTCAAACATTCTAAGCTCTTATCATGAAAATCGCTGATAAGTACTGTGACCTTTGTTACTTCTAAGAACTTTACACCACTTTACATGAAAATCGCTGAAAGCCCATCTCGTCAATTTTTCATCAAAACCGCCGGTTACCGGAAGCTCATAGGAAAATCGCCGGTTTGAAGCGGTTTCTGTTTGTTTATCAATTTTTTAATAATTTTTCTTCTAAATGAATATTTTTAGTCTTAAAAGAATCGGTTGCAACTCGAAAAAGTCTAGATAATTATGCAACAGTAAAATTCTGTCAGATGGAGCCATTGTTTTTTGTATTGGTTAAGTTATCTGACGAATAACTATTTTTATGGTGCCATCTTTCATAAAAATCTAAACTCGAAAACTAGGCGAATATAGTAGATGTGACTGGTACTGGCGCCTTCAGCGCGTTTGCATATGTAAGGGGCGACGATTTCAACATAATTCTAACGGTTTTGTAAGAGTTTAAAAATATTCACCCTTTGTGATGTGAGAAAACGTTTAGCTGTCGAACCGCGGTTAACCGGACGGTCAAGCTCCCCGTTAACTTGATGGTTAACCGCAGTTAACCGTCAGTTTTCGAGCGCTTTGAGCGACATGGGAGTGCTTCATTTTTTCTTATATTTAAGCGCTTGGCATAATTTACATTAAAAAGTATTGAAAAAGGTCAGTGACTCATTCAGAAGGCCAGTTAGAACAAGCATTGATTGCCAATTTACCTTACTTTTCGAAATATTTTTTTTTGTTTTTTCTAATTAGAAAATGTTCACAAAATGAGTCGATATCACTGTTAGTGGAATTCGAAACACTTGTTTTTTTGATCAGGATCAGCCTTTTTCAACCTCCTACGTATACCACTGCGGTCTTGTCGTTTTCTCAAATTTGAGTCCTACAAATCGTTATAATATTTGATTGCGCGTGCTGTAGTTAAGAACATTTATAGTCACGGTAAACTTTGGAGTAACATCTGCTTCAGATTTCACTGGATGCTTGCAGATCAACACTCTAACATGGAGCATATCACTTGCTCTAACTTAACTTAGCCATAATGTTTACCAGTGGCGAAGAATTCGTTATTATTCACTATCAAAGCGATTCGAAGATGCCAGCTCTTCCAATATGCCAGCAAAAATTTAGAATTTTTAGTTTTTTGTGAATACTTTTCCATTTTCTCATTGTTTTTTACTTTTGAGACTTTTCCAATTTCAAGCCTTTTTCAGTCTGAATGAAATTGAAATATAACTATTTATTACGTGCACACTCGATGGTGTCGGTAGATTTTTCGATTTTTCCAATGAAATAAGAGCTGATTTAAGAAGTGTTGGGGGTGATTGTCTTCCATGTAAAAGTTTATTCTCAGTTTCTTCTAGTAGAAGAAGCTTAAAAATGAGCTTTTACTATCTTTTATGAGCTTCAAAACACGTTCTATGATCATGATCGCCCCTAATCTCCATTCAATTGCCGCACAAGCTAAAAACCCTAGATCCGCCATCGAGAGAAATTCCAATTTGTTAACTGGTTTCTGGCCCATTTTTTTAACTTTTAAACTCTTTTTCAGTTTGTTCCAATTTTTTTCTTTTATGTCAGCTTTTTAAAATTTGCGAACGTATGTTTTTTTACTCCTTTTTCCGTGAAGTTTGCTCAGGATTTTTCTGATAAAGAATCATTCCGAACTAAATAACTTTCTTGAGTTCTTCCTACGAATCGAACTGTATATTTATCTATACTATTTTTGTCAATTACTTGTATCTTATAGTACATTTTAAGACAATGTATATCAATCAGTAGAAACAGTAAGAGAATTTATTGGAACAAAAAAGATAACATCGATTCGTTCGTAAAAAACAGTGTCCAGTTTTCCGATTTTCAACAAAATGTCTGAGGTCTTTTTGCTTTTGGAAATAAAAATTCCGATTTTAACTTTTCCATTTGGAATCTCTGCCGCTATTGCATATTAAGTCACTCAATACAGCGTTGCTATTGGTTCATATTTGTGCCATTGTTCGGTGCGATACTTTACGAATACACGACCATAGAACAGAACAAAACAGAAGGAAAGAATAATTCAACAGTCGTTTAATATAATGATAATGTAGTGATCATTTGAAAAAGAAATCTAAGGAACTGACGATACGCCAAATAGTAATTTTATTATTAATCCCTAACATGTATGTACAGAAGATAAGTCTTGTTTATTTATTTTTTGTTAAGTGATTTATAAAACAGCCTTGACCCATTGAATTCCTGATCTACGTCTTGAAAAGTAGTGAAGAGTAATAGATATCTTTTGTTACATGCAAGTATTTGTGAGTCGTATTTTCAAGTATTTTTCTGAGGACCCAATTTCTTGCTACATAAATTTGAAATATTACGTCTCTTTCATTAATTCGCTTACATTGTTTTACATAGCTTTTCTGAATTTAGTTCTTCATACTTTTTTTTATTGATATGGTGAAAATTTTTAATTAAAAAGAGTGATTGACATCATTTTTATCACTTTATTTTACAACATTTCGCTGGTACCTAACAATATCATCAGTCATAAAAGGAAGAAATAGATAGCAAACAAAAGAAAGTTAAAAATGAATATTACAAGACAACAAGATTAAAATAGAAATTATATTCATTTAATGCTTCCTTGTAACTTTTCATTGGTTTGTTTATTTATTTCTTCCTTTTATGACTGATGATGTTGTGAGTTAATAATGAAACATCTTAATAAAATTGACTGCAGTAGTGTCAACTATTCTCTTATTTTTATTAGTCTTTCTTTTTTTTTTATTTTTGTAGAGAAATTCTTCCGTTTATCTTTTTTATAACTAAACATTTATTCTTTTTCCAAATAGTGACATTGAATGTTTAAGTACGCGGCGAAATAGAATAGTCTTGATAAGAGGTTTGTTCACAATAAGCTAAAGTTTTTTTTTTTATATAAAACAGTGACTGTGAGTGCCTTGCATTTTATTCTACATCCTAGTATAGCGTCAGTTTAGATTAATTTCTGCAGAAAGTGTTGAGAACGAAACTTACTAGTTAAGGATACTATAACAGTAAAGTGAAGTATTTTAGGTGAATTAATTACTGTCGAACATGAGACTAGGCGTTTAATGGTTAGGCACTACTTTATGTTTAGATATTGAGTCGTAAATAGATCTTGTACCACTTACGAGCTAATATTTATTGTTGATCCTATTCTATTGCCATGATTTAGTGTCTATATGTAGAGGACTTCTAAAATAATATGATATCCAAATGAGTTCGCCTCGTTCCCAATAATTATTCGAGATAATATCTTTATACTCGCATCCCTCTGCGCAAATAATTTTTGAGAAAAAAACATTTTTGAATTTCGAACCGTAACTCTGTAGCTACGGTTCGAAATTCAAAAATGTTTTTTTTTTTCAAAAATTACTTACGCAGAAGGATACGAGTATAAAGATATTATCTCGAATAATTATTGGGGACTAGTCGAACTCATTTGAATATCATATTCTTTTAGAAGTCCCCTACATATAGACACTAAATTATAGCAATAGAATGGGATCAACAATGAATATTAGCTCGTTGAAACTCGGCGCTTATAAGCGCTTAAATATGTAATTATAAGCACTTTTCAGCTGCTTAAAATGTGCGCTTTTAAGCCCTTAAACTGCTTAGAATTTCAGCGCTTAAAAGCGCTTAAACTTTCAAGGGTAAGCGCTTGAAAGCGCTGAATTATACATATTTAAGCGACTTTCAGCGACTTAAAATGTGCGCTTTTCAGCGCTTTAAAGCCAAAAATTTAAGCTAATTTAAGCGCGCTTTTCTGCTTAAATTTTCACATGGGCATCTAATGGGATATTTGAAGGAAAAAGCTGTCCCATGGGATGGGATTAGATGGGATGGGATGCGATGGGATGGGATGGGAT
>CAJNOP010001770.1:0-24330 GCA_905250075.1 Rotaria sp. Silwood1 | reverse complement strand
GTGTGGGTGGGTGTGTGGGGTGGGTGTGCGTGTGGGTGGGTGTGGGTGGGTGGGTGTGGGGTGGGGTGGTGGGAATTATTCTTTCGTACACCCCACACCCACACCCACACCCACACCCACACTCACACCGCACCCACACCCACATTCACACCCACCCACACCCACACCCACCCACACCCATTAGTTTTAGTGCAATGTTTGTATTAAATATTGCCGGCAGCATGTGTTAGTAATTTATTTCGTAAAGTAAAAAAGATAATATTTTGATTTGAATGAATCTCATCTATTTTATATTAAAGGATAAATGAATATTTGAAGTTTTTAATGACAAGGAACGTCTAAGACAATATAATTAGTCAATCTGATAATTATCTCACTCAATAACCGAGAACTACTGGACTTGATAGAATCATATTATTTCGATGGATAATAAGTCAATAATCACTCGATTTAATAATTTCATAGCATATGGGTGTGCTTTTCTGTAACACCCACACTCATACCCAAAGATGAACTTCAATAGACGATATTTTGGTTTTCTTGCGTTCTTTTTATTCTATCTATTTACTATATGATACACAGTTTGTATAATATAGTAATTAAAAATCATCATGTAAATTGTTGAGATTAGTAATTAAAATAGATGAAGCAATTCTAATATGAATAAAACCTGATAGTTAATTAATGATTAGTAAGGATATTTATTTAAAGTATCTCAAATGGATTCCATTATAAAGATCCTGTATAAAAATCTTGAAGAACTCTTTTTACTGTCTTGTACAATAACATATTTGAATCATGATGATAGCTTGAAAGTGCTTTTGCACAGCGTGGAATGTTTTGTGCCCATTGTCGAAGTGGCTCAAGTTAGATTTTATCTGCAAAAACACCATAGCCTAGCTTTTGTAAATACCAAGCATTGAGCACTTGTTCATATTGATTTTCGACGGGTACACTAAAAAATGGTCGTTGTAAACTGACTGCTTCATTCATAAGAGAAAGTCCACCATTAGCAATAACACCTTTAGCAGATGCTAAATCATTCACAAATCCTTGTTCAGAAAAACCTTTAAATTCTAAATTATCAAACTTTTCCTCACGACCAAGACCATATACGATACATTTTTCACCAAAGGCTTGTAAAATAGGAACAAGAGACGTATCACTTTTGCTAGTTTGATAAACAAGAAAATGTTCACAATGTTCGACTGGTATTTGTTTTGCATCAAGGATAGTCTGACGAAGAATTGGTGGAACAACCAATGTATTATCTTTGTACTTGTCACGAATTTCAGGAGTAAAGAAACCTGTAATGATGTAATAATTACAGCGTGAAAGTTTTGCTTTGACAAAACATTTGTATGTATAGAATGCTAATGGATCCGGCTCTTTAGCTTCGTCTGGAATGACACATCGCTGTACAACATGTTGATTATCGATCGAAAGGATTGGTATTCCATGTGCTTTAGCAAAAATGTATGCAAAACTATCGAAATCACTAATAGCAGCCTCAGGCATCCATGAAAGAAGTTTTTCTTGATATACATCAAGATTTTTGCCAAGCATATCCGGCATACGTTCCATAGTGTGTACTACTGAAGCTTTTTCATCAAATACATTATTAACATATTGCATTGTGAAACCTTCAATTTCAATTATATCAATAGCTGCTTCACCTTCACTTGCTTCATCACATCTTGGGAATCGATTGGAAAAGTTGTCATGAAGAAATTTATATGCACGATTACTCACTACGACTTTAACATGATGATGTTCCTTCATAAGTATTTCAAGCGTGACTTTAGATCGTGTTGCATGTCCCATTCCTTCGCCTACGATACCATAAAGTATACGCATCGTCTTAGATTTTGAAGATTCAAGAAAAGGTAAGGTTATTGAATGAACAATACGATCAGCTTCTTCTGCTATTGTTTGAATATTATGATCATCACCAAGAATAATAAGATTAATCTTGATATTTGTATGACTAAATTCTTTGTGAAATTGATCCATAAATTTGCTAAATTCAAATCTTGCTGAATAATCACGAAGTAATTTACTACATAATTTCATGTCCGAATCATCGTCACTAATTTCATCATATATATTAATTATACAGCTAGAATGAGATTTCTGAAGCAAAGGTATAAAAGCCTGTGATACAGTTAATATATCCAGAGATTCTCTTGCCTCAAATCCTTCATATAACATAGTATTTATTTTAAATTGATTATTATCCAGTAATATTCTAACATTAATTAGCATATCTAGTTTTCCGAATTGTTCATCAATTTTTCCAATTACTTCGTCAATCGTTTTAAAATTGACTGGATTAAATATAAAAAATTTTGGTTCAATATCTTCATTGTTCAATTTCTGTATCATTCGTTCAAATTTATCTTCATTGTTTGAACAAGATATTATACATATACCTTTTTTTCCTAACTGATAAGCTATTTCATCTTCTAATTCATCTCCCGGACCAATAATTAAAGCAACAAGAAGTGACATTTCGACAATTCAGATAATCTAAAATTAGGCATCATATATTGTATAATACTATAAAAAAAATTATCTCTTCTCTGCTGCATGTTTTAATTCTAAACCTTTTGTGTGTACCGGGTGATACAATGAAATTTATCTTATCTTCTCACTGGAAATAGGAAGCTCTTCAAAAAGACACACCAATTTTGTCCAAAGAAAACAATCGGGTCTTAATTAGACATGCACCGAACCCGGATACCTACCAGGACTCCCGGGTTCGGCCATTTAGAGTATTCTTGAGTCCTCAAGTCCTACTATGGCGAATATCCTTGAATCCTCAAGTTCTAATATATGGGATACCTTTGGGTCCTCAAGTCCTAGTGTTGGGAGGTACCCGTGAGTCATCAAGGGCTACTATGGGCGATACTCTTGGATCCTCAACCCTATCATCGGCCCGAGCATACCCATCTCTTGCCCTTACAATAAGAGAGAAAAGTCCTGCTGAAATCTGATTGGTCCATTTTGCGAGTTTCCATTTCTCAGCGTTGGGATAGGTGGGAACCCATACATATACCCATCAATCGATAGAGCCTCCTCGATAACCCTAGGATCGACCCGAACATAGCCAGGTGTTGTCGTTACAATAAGGGAGAAAAGGGCTCCTGAAATCTGATTGGTCCAATTTTTGTACCAATTAAATAGCGAGTTTGTACTTGAGGTCGCAAGGGTGCACGGCAATAGTAGGACTTGAGGACTCAAGGGTACTGCCTAATATTAGGACTTGTTGACTCAATGGTACCCTCTAATAGTAGTACTTCATGGCCCAAGGGTTCTCCCGAATGACCGAATCCGGGGACGACCGAACCCGGGAATACCGAACCCTGGGAATGACTGAACCTGAGAATATCGAACCGCGGAAAGTTCCGGCTCGGTGCATGCCTAGTCTTAATGGCAACTCTATGTTTATAAAAACACAAATAATCTTATTGTGATAAAAAATGAAAAAGAAACGAGCAAGTAGATGGTTGAGAAAAAATTTTTACAAACAAAGGATAATAAATTTTTCTCAGGCGTAAAATTTGTTTGGATCAAGTGCACAGTTATGTGTAGATTGTACCTTACATGTCTATTTTATTTTTGTCTAGCTTTCTTATTATCTATTAAAAATGATATAGCATCATATTTTGCAAGCTAGGAATGAAAATAGTCGCTTTCTCATACAATCAGGATCTGTAGAAGTCCTATAAGAATACTTCTCAATCAGTTAGTTTATTCTAGTTCGTAAGTTGGTCGGTTCCTTGTCCGTTCGCAAGAATGAACATACACACGGCACTACAAAAGTTTCTTCGCCCAGCTCTCTTAAAAGACTTGATTAAAAACTAACTATGCCGCTAAGTCTTGAGCCTTGTTGTAATCTATCATTTCTTTTGTATCAGTAAGGCAGCTTACATAATTGTGTCTTGTGTAACAGTTTTCAATCTTTTAATAAGCTGTGTTAGAGAACTAAACTACATCATAAACTGCAGCTCGTGCATCTCCACAACTTACATCAAAACAACTATTTTTTTGCACAGCTTGTGCTCCTTTTTTCATATTTCATTTTTTACCACTTAACATTTTTTACGTAAATAAAAACAAACCATGTCGCAAGGCGCAGCTTGAAACACTGTACGATTTGTATAAGTGATAAAAATGCGAAACAAGAACAGAGAAATTTCTCGTTTATGCTGTTTTTTCACAGTGTCGAAATTTGATTGCGCAAAACTTTTTCTATTTCGAGAGCAAAATATTCATTAAAGAATTGAAAATTGATAGACAAAACGTAGTCATGTAACCTCCCTCCATGATACAAAAGAAATGATAGAGTAAAACAAAGGACAAGACTTAGAAGTCTGAAATTTTTTACATAATCCTGAAGATCTCTGGCTATCATAGCGGTATAGTGATCAAGTCATTTAAGAGAGCCAGGCGAAGAAAATTTTGTATTGAACAGTGTAAGATCAATAGAAAAAGTAAAGTGATAATTACCGTTAAATAGTATCCAAGTAGGACTGGAATCGAAAATGGATCGAGGAATGCCTTAAAAATGAATCTAAACGAAAGCAAAAAACTGAATAAAAATACGAGAAGAGCATATTTTTATTTCTCTTTTATTACAATGACTAATGATGCATGAATCGCTCACTATTTATTTTAACGAAGAAATAAGCACACAACCACGAGAAATTATATTTTTCTCTCATCGTGCACAGTACGAAGGATACCTGTAGATGATAGACAAAGCGAAAAGAAAATAAAAAGTTGCATTAGTCACCCTCTCACGCCAACGAAACACATGCCGTCATTCTAGTGTGAGCGCTTTTAACAGTAAAAGTTTTCTGTTTCACTCTATATCTAAGAATTGTCTATTGATATTACCTTATGTCTAAAGAAAGATAAATGGAGAAGGGTGTGGGCGTAGGTGTGATATTTCTATTTATACCCACACCCTTATGGAGATTTTTATACCAAATGAAAACTGAAATGCAAATTATCGAAAATATTCGTTTTAAAACATGTATGATAAATAATCAGTCATAAATACCTGTCTTGGTTTTCTATTCTTACTTAACTGAATCAATGGAACACTCCTATATTCAGACAACTTAATTATAAACAGAAAATTATATCCAAATTTTAAAGAACACGCATCTCGCCTAGTATAATATAAAGTGACATTTTCATCTAGACACAAATTCCTTCTTTACAAATACTTTACAAACTTTATAAATATATATGCAGTTTGAGTTGTGTCTGAACACGTTCATTTCGCGTGTTTTCGATGTATTTATATAACACAAAAAATATATTTATACAGGACGAGTGTGTAATAATCCATTTTAAATAATAATTTAACCGCATCAGTACGCGTTTATTCATACTAAAGCTCTCGAAACGTGTGTTCAAGACACACAGTAGCCGACGCGTCTACCTGCGTCATACTTTGATAGGAAATGTGTTAGAACGTCAACATTTCCAATAAAAACGCATCTAAAGTCGGTGACTGATAAATGCAACCATTCGTGAAAAAAAGTTTCCAGTTGTGATGCTCGAAGGAGGATGCGGAAAAATTATCTCAAAATACAAAGAGAATTACATGTGACCTTTCGTTATAGACCAATACAAAAAAAAAGGGTGAGTGTGGGTGTGGGTGTGAGTGTGGGAGGGTGGGTGTGGGTGGGTGTGGGAGGGTGGGTGTGGGTGGGTGTGGATGTTGGTGTGGGTGTGGGTGGGTGGGTGTGGGTGTGGATGTGGATGTGATTGTTTTGTTTGCATGACCACTCTCACACTGATACGCACAGCCCACGCCCACACCGCACACCGCACACCCACACCGCACACCCACACCCACACCGCACATCCACACCCCACACCCACATCCACACCTCACACCCACATCCACACCTCACACCCACACCCCAACATTTTTTGTCCCAGAAGTATATCGAAATTTTTTATTCTAAGAATAAAAAAGTCGATTTATTAAAAATATTTATATTTCTATGTATTTTACATAGAGTGTTCTTATTAGGAACAGGGCTCCTAATAAGAACAAATTCAAGTATTCACAAACTACCGCTAATTACTCGATTAGTTCTCGAGATAATTAGTTGATTTTTGCACCATTCGATGCAGCAGACATTTCTGCACTCAAGTATATAAAAATTTTTTTTTAATGATAAAAAATGCCTTAGTTATAAAGGAAATAGAGACAGCTCCCGAAAAGCTGTTCTTGTTAGGAACATCGACTGTATAAATTACATAATTCCAAACATATCCATTGGTCGCCGCTAATTTGTACATCTTTACGCCGTACTTGTGCGCTTTTCAAGGTATGTATTGTTTGAATAAAAGTCTGCCTCGCCATGGTATCATACTTTCCTCCATACTGATAATTGAATCAGGCATATATACTGATGAAAATCTCTCTTTTAGTAAATCTAAGAGTGGCTTCAACTTGAAAAATCTATCTTGGCTCGAATTCTTGTTATTGTTATTCGAAAAATGCCAAAATTTGAGGATTAATTCAAATCTCTCTCTTGACATAGTATTTCGAATGATCTGTGAACTATATAATTGACTAGAGCTCCAATAATGCTTCAGCTTCGGCATTTGTACTAATCCCATTTCAATGACTATTCCAAAGAACTTGAACATCTCTGTATTATTGGTTGGTTTCCGTTGTTTAAATATTGATCTTCTACTGATGTCATGGTTTTGCAAGTATTGCTGCGCGTATCGATTAGTTTCACGAACTATAAGGTCAATAATTTCGTCCGTAATGAAATGCCGATAGCAGTCGATAGGATTGATTGTGTTATCTTCTGAAATAGAAGTTACGTCTTCAATAAGTCCATGATCTTCCAAGAATTCTGCATCAGATTATGGCTCTATTTCATTCCAAGTATGTAAATCCATATCATCATCATCATCGTCATAATCAGTAACTTCTTCAGAACTGTCAAAATCAAGGTGCATTGTATCAAATTCATCATCCAGTGAACTCACTTCACTGAGTGAGCTAGCACTATCTTCAGTATCGATTTCTTCAAACGACATGTGAAATGCTCCAAAAATTCGGTTGTATTTATATGCAAAACGATATAGAGAAAAGAATAGGGGAGAAAATACTGGAAATTTCCTTCTTTTTCTCAGACATGATTCATATAATATACAAAAGAACGAAAAACTGACTTGAGCGATTATTCATTTGGTCAGTAAAAAATGACTCACTGTGTAGTGGTATAAACAAGAGAACGACAAATAACCAGTAGAATATAGCCAAAAGGTCATTAAGTGCATTTATTAGAAGATAATTTTTCACGAAAATGAACAATCTGAAAAAAATTTTACGAAAACTGAATCGGGTCGAATGTGTTAAAGATGTTCTGTCGACGACTCTACAAAATGTGTATAGACCAAATCATATAGCGGGTCAGAAAAGACCTCGCAATATTTTCTATATGATAGGCAGTGATACTGCCATATAAATTGTTCATTGTGAGTATAGGAAAAACCATCAGGACAAGTAAAAAGGAATTCGATCATACATCTTTTGTAGAGCTTTTCACGGCGTGTCTTCTGGAAAAAAATTCAAGATTTTGTCATTTGCCTAAGCCGAGATATGCGCGAAATAAAAGTGGTCACAACATTCTGGACATTCGGTATTGTAATGAAAAAAAGTACCATCTTTTTTTCTGATGTCTTTTTTTTGTTTTTTCATTTATATTTGTTATATATAATTAATATATCATGTGATGTAGTGAAGTCTGTAATTACTTCCTATATACTAATTATTAAAAAAAAGTAAATTATAATAGTATAAAGTCGGAAATATATAGGGCGGAGGAAAATCAATTGAGGTGCACTGAATATGGTAGTCTGTAAGATCTGTTGTACATATCATGGATATGTAAAACACACTTATTTGTCAATCAATTCAATGAGTATAATAATAAGAATGATAAATTAAGAAAAACGAATTTAAAAAAATAATGAACGGATATCAACAATGTAAACAAAAATTTGAGCGGCTGTAGAAAAAGTTTTAAAAAAATTCTCTTCGAAATGCGGAAATTAGAGAGCTTTTTACTCTTGTGATTAATGATCCTGCAAAACAACTACAGTCTTAGAGAAATTTTTTAGTTTACGTATTTTGCAGTAGTTGAATGAGACTAGAGAGTATATGTGATTTCCACATTTCAGCCCCAAAGGGGCTGCGCTAACAAGCTTTATTAATAATGATTATGTCAGCTATTTTTTGGAGTATAAGTCCTCAAAGATATAAAACAGAGTGATGGTACGTCAACAAATATTATTAGCAGAAATGTTTTTTTTGAATTTGGTCTACTTTAAGCTCCCGCCCCACCCTCGGAATTGATTTCCCACTTGGAACCTACCGTTTGGTCTGAAATTTTCAGGAATGATTAGTCTTAGTGAGAAACGCTTGTAATAAAAATTTCAGCCTGATACGCCCGACTATATCGAAAGTTCGGCTTGTTTTCCTACCTCCCAGGAAAATCGAAATAACTCTGTCATTAGAAGGGATACAGAGCTCGAGCCAATTTCAAATTGGAGCTAGCCTCTGCACGCAACTTTTCATCGGATGGAATTTTGAAAGCCCCTCCCATTCATTTTTTATAAGCAATTTTGTAGACATGTTTGCAAAATAGGCATCAAAAAATGCGACTCTACGACAGTAGATCCCACTTTTCTCAGCCCTGGGGTCGAGTATCAAAAATCTGTCTGATGAAAAGTTAGCTCTAATTAATACCTTGAAAACAAAAAAAAACATTGGTTACAAGCCGAGTCGAGTGGGAGTTATTTCAATTTTTGTGTTTAGAAACCCTATTTTCAGAAAAATGCTCAAGAAGTTTTAGAAATGAATTTTTTCATTCAAATCCAGAACAAATCATATTACAATAGTATATTCCACCGGATCCTTTTAAAGAACGTACGAGATGAAGGTAACTAACGCCCTGTGACATGCCGATGAATATAAAAATATTTTATTTAATAATAATGCAAGTGGAAGCACAATTTTTCTGAAACTGAAAAACCAGGAAATTTTCTCCCAAAATATGGTAGTAGATTTAAAGTTTCACGTCATAAGTCTTTGAAAATTGAATCATTTTCCAAAAGGTTATACATATTCTGAAAGAGGAAGCTTCGCTGCATCTGTCTGTGATAAAAACTCGATTTTCTAAGGGGAGGGGCTTTTAATTAATTTTTTCCAATTTTGTTTACATTATTTCAGGCTATCTTGAAAGTGCCGTATCAATAAATTTTATGACATTCATATTAATTATTATTATGTTAAAATGCGATGCTATTCGAGAAATCGTGTGAAGATCGATTTTAATTGATTCTTGCTTTTTGTTTGTATTAGCTTTATTTTATTAAATATATTTTCATATTCTATAATGTAGAGCCGAATTACAAAACATCCTACGTATTACATTTGAAATTGTGGGTCATAATTTGAATTTCAAAATAGTTGCAAGCGAATTGATCCTCTTAATATTCTATATTCTAACAATCTAAAATATTATTCCTTATTACTAACAAGTTGGCAAAGGTTCTTTTTACTTGAAATTATGAGTAAATTTATTGTATTCCATTCATCCATCTATCAAAGACAAAGAAAAAATAATTTGATGATAGTACAATGAGAAATCGAACTTTTATTGATTTCGAATTTTCTTTGCGAAGTGAGTATCATATCTTATGCTTATGTGTTTGGTTCGCTTTCTTCAATCTTTCTATATACATTTTTTTCTTGCGTCCTGTCATTATGCATATGCCTATATATATACATTCTTTCGTTCTGTGAAGTAAACGCAGGTACGAAAATTATCAGCTGATCAGCTTATTGCTCACTCT
This sequence comes from Rotaria sp. Silwood1, assembly GCA_905250075.1. Classification (NCBI taxonomy): domain Eukaryota; kingdom Metazoa; phylum Rotifera; class Eurotatoria; order Philodinida; family Philodinidae; genus Rotaria; species Rotaria sp. Silwood1. The sequence continues at coordinate 14,424 of CAJNOP010001770.1, read as the reverse complement.
CCTTTCAGTAGATAAAACTATAGAATGGAGATGAATATATTGATTGTTCATTTTTTTTTCTTTCCTATTTCTAGTGGATTGCTTTCTCTTCTCTCTTATCATGTTTATCGATTGTTTACGCATCACAAGGACGACATTATGTAAAATGAATAGTATATAGTCAAGCTACCGTATGAAGTAATAGCACATATAAAAGTCAACCAATAAAATAAGACACGCATCAACATTACAACAAGGTTAGTAATGATAACACTAGTTTTGCAACATTAATACTTTAAAAAAAGATTAAAAAAACTAGGCTGACGCTGTTTTTTTCTATTCAAAATTATTTAAATTAAACAGACTTCAGTGAGGAAATATTTAGTATTCTCTAAGAAGAACACGTTCCACTATCAAACTGCAGATTCATCCTTGCGAAAATCATAACAATTGTATCCGTAAGACTATCAAAATATAAATGAGCGACAACCTAGAAATTATGAAGTAAATAGGTCGTAAAATAATATTTTGAGATGCGCCTTATCATGTTTGTGTGAGCTCCTGTGGTTACACGTCATATTTTGAAGAATGGTATATGCTGATTGTTATGGTATTACATTTACAGCATCCGACCGTGACAAAATAGAAAATGTACGCATAGTCAAAGTACATCATCCAATTATCGAATGTTTAGCTAGACTAGTTTGTAAGAGTGTTCTGCAGTGCATGTTTCAAGTGTTTCACCAAACTGAACTATTTTGCTACTCCGGGCGAAGAATACCAAATTCATATTTACTCAATATTTCATCATATACGACCGTATTTTAATGGTTTACACGATTCAGTATTATGATCATATATTGTCGTAATCATTCATGGAGAAAAAGGGACCATAAGAGAAACCGAAAACAAGAATCGTAAACGACATCTTGTTTTCTTATTTCGTCCTATTTCTCCATATACGGTTTTCATATATGAACTCCATAACCATGACATTTACGATCGTAATACGGAGTCAAGTAATATGGCAATATACGATGACTTAGAATGGTTTACGTGTGTGCTTCTTCAACCTCGACTGTGTTAAAGAAAGCTGAGAGTAATTATTGTAGTCTCTGAACTGTGTTCCACACTACCGCATCCAAGTATATTAGCATTGGAAAAGTAAAGACATACCAGAGGTAGTACATACAGTGCGCCTCAATTGATTTTTCCCTCTTGATATTCTTTTGTTTTTATTGCTATACTTTTATTTATTAACCTATCATATATAGGAAGAAAGCCCGGAACACACTGCATCTTTTGGTATATTTACATTTCACATCAGATGCAACTTAAAGTCTAAAAAATGTATTGGAAAAAAGTGACATTTTTTTTTACTACAGGGTGTCCACAATATGGTAACATTTTTTATTTCGCGTATATCTCGGCTTTGGTAAATGAAAATATTTTGAATTTTTTCCAGAAGATGTGCCGTGAAAAGCTCTACAAAAGCTGTATGATCAAATTCCTTTTTGCATGTTCTGATGGTTTTTCTTATACTCAAAATGAAAAACCCATATGACAGTGCCACTATCCATCATATTAAAAATGTTTGGAAGACTTTGTATTTTGTATATATCTTGACTTGAGAAAATGATGGAATATTGAATTTGTTTTTGAAAGATGTGCCGTTGACAGCTCTACAAAACACGTATAGACCAAATCCTATAGCGAATCAGAAAAGTCCTCAAAATATTTTCTATATGATGGAAAGTGACACTGCCGCGTAAGTTGTTCATTTTGAGTATAAGAAAAACCATCAGAACAGGCAAAAAGGAATTTGATCGTACAGCTATTGTAGAGCTTTTCACGGCGCATCTTCTGGAAAAAAATTCAAAATATTTTCATTTACCAAAGCCGAGATATACGCGAAATAAAAACTGTTACAACATTTTGGACACCAGGTATTGTAGTGAAAAAAATGTCACTTTTTTTTCTAATACATCTCTTGCACTTTAAATTGTATTTGATGTTTAATGTAAATATACTAAAAGATGCAGCGCGTTCCGGGCTTTCTTTCTATACATAATAGGTTAATAAATAAAAGAGGTATAGCAATAAAAACAAAAAAATATCAAGAGGGGAAAATCAATTGAGGCGCGCTGTAGTTTAGCTGAAATATATGCAACAACCTCATTAGATAATGAATCGTTGCTAACACTTGGCAAAAGTACTTAACTCATTAAGCTACTCACATAAGCTTTAGAGCAATATTTTCGAGCGAGACTGTTCCCTCTCTATAGATCATTACAGACCATTCAGAACTCGAGTTTTCTGAAGTTTAATTATTTGTTTTTAATGATCTGCAAACCTTAGAAAAAGATCAGCTCTATATTTTGTAGCGATCATATGACATTCAGTAAGTTTATGAATATTTTCGTGAATATGTTAACGAGTACCATTTAACACCGGAGAAATTTCATGGTGAAGCATACTAGAATCGTTTGGAAATGACTAATGCTCTTCTTTTCACAAATATTAATAGATTTTATTTCGACTTTTTATATACGCAATAAAGCTGACTTTATCAAGAATTAAAAAAGTCTAATGGATTGATGTTGAACGAAATTGAACATATCAAAGACAAATAATGAAAGAAAGTTCATAATTTTGCCACAATACTTCTCTTTCTATCGATTTCTGCGCAAGTGTAGGATAAAAAAACATTCTGCTACTTTCATGTCAACACGCTGCTAAATAATCTTCGTAGTAAACGAATGAATTAAATAACCTACATGTAAAAAGTCTTTGCATAAAATATATGTTCAATTTTCTTTCATTTAAAGGTCGCAGGAGACAATCAAAAGTAGTCAGCTAGAATGAGAATTTCATGCTGTTTCTTAATATATATCCAATTTTTTTTTCTGAGTTAAAGTTAATCCAGTAAGAGCAAATCTTCGATGGGAACCAAAAACAAAGATTGTACAGAATTTTCGATGCAGTGCATTTTTGTACATTGATTAAAAGTACCTCAATTCTAATTATAAGACAGCCTTTTTATATGCTAGTTTGTAGAGCGAAGCTTGCTCTACAAAATCAGCAATTTGCTTAGCTTTCCATATATTGCTGAAAAGCGACAGAATCTATTGTATTGTAAATATCAAAATTCTCAAAAAGCGGTTATTTTGAAAAATGTTATCTCATCTGCAGAATGGCATTTGGAAAACTGTTTTCAGATATAACTTATTGTAATTCATGATTTTGTATAGTATGAAATTCTCTATAAAACTAGAAAGGAAAACGTATTCCAAAATACTCTTTCGAGAAATTTCACATCATAAAAAACACTTATTTTGTGTGATACAAACGACATTTTTTATTTAATCAGGTATTTGTGTATAGTTCACTAGCCATAAGTCGGGGGGAAAGTTCGAAGGATATATTTAAAAAGAATTTCAAATTCTAGTTCTATCTAACTAGTTTCGATCATCTTCAATTACAGTTACATGTCCGAAAAATGAGTAAACATAGTTATTAAGACCTTTGAAACTAGTGTTTTGTACAAACGTCATTTTTGGTACCTATCAAAGATTTGCTCTTACTAGATTAACTTTAACTGAGAAAAAAAAATTCTGAATATATATTTAGAAAGAGCATGAAATTCTCATTCTAGCTGACTACATTGGATCGTCTCCTACAACTTGTAAGTGAAAGAAAATTGAACATATATTTTGTGAAAAGACTTTTTACACGAAGGTTAGTTTGACTCTCTTTTAATAGAGAACTACAAATCAGTTATCATGTTTTTCTTTTATCTTGATACAAGGAAAATAATATGCTGACTCGTTTCATTTATTCTCGATTGCATCCGAATCCATTTTGGACAAATGTATTATTCTATGAAAATGTCACTGACAAGGACTTTCTCGACCACAATTGGCAATTACGAAACACATTAAATGCTAAAACAATTGTTAATTTATTAAAGAACTTTCCTGATTTTTACTCTGACTTTCAACGAGCTCAGTCAAAATCAACCATGTCTGTGAAATTGACACCTTATATAGCATCCCTTATTGATTGGAATAATATATACAACTGTCCCATACGAAAGCAATTTTTACCTGTCCATAGTACAGCTGAACCTGATCATCCAATGCTAAAATTAGACTCATTACATGAACAGCAGAACTCTCCTGTTCCGGGTCTTGTTCATCGATATCCAGATAGAGTACTCTTTTTGACTACCTCAATATGCCCAGTTTATTGTCGATTTTGCACACGAAGTTATTCTGTCGGTTCGGAGACAGAGATCATCAAAAACAAAGCCAAGTTAATTCCAAGCAAATCACGTTTTGAAAAGATCTATGATTATATTGAACAACATGATGAAATCGAAGATGTCGTTATAAGTGGTGGTGATACTTATCTTCTTCCGTGGAATGTTCTTTTGGATTTGGGAAAGCGATTACTTAATATTGAACATGTTCGACGCATACGATGCGCCACAAAAGGCTTGTCAGTTATGCCCATGAAGATTCTTAATGATAAAGAATGGTTCGATGCCATAGTTTTGTTAAATCAACTAGCACGTGCTCAGTCAAAGACATTCGCCATTCACACTCATATTAATCATCCAAAAGAGATCACATATGTGACAAAAGCGGCTGCTGATAAGTTATATAAAGCTAATGTTCATGTTCGTAATCAGACTGTCCTATTGCGCGGTATCAATGATAATTTCCACACAATGCATGAACTAATAAAATATCTATCGTACATTAATATTCAACCCTATTATGTATTTTTACATGATATGGTATATGGAGGTGAAGAATTTCGCACGACACTTGCAGCTGCTATTGATCTTGAAAAAGAACTTCGTGGTTCGATAGCTGGCTTTAATATGCCTCAATTCGCTGTCGATATGCCGGGTGGTGGAGGAAAGCGGCTAGTTTCCACATTTGAAGCATATGATCGTGATACAGGTATCAGCATATTTCAATCATCACGAATCATGGAAAGAAAAAGCGATCGTGATAAATTAGGATCAAATTTATACTTTTATTTTGATCCACTTCGAAGTGTGTCCAGCAAACACCAACATAAAGATGTAAGCGAATTCATTAACTTGGTTCAACAACTACTTGCTACTATTCAGAATCATACTCCACATGAAGATGGCAATTGAGAATCAATATTCAACTGTGAAAGCCTTATTCATCCATCCAATACTACCATGAACACGAATCTGCGAAAAACTAAACTTTCCATCAAAATTTTTCCATACTTTACCTATAACAACAGACTATTTTTGGAGGCATAAAACACCTAACATTTAAAACCAAAAGCACCACACTAACTCTTAAAACATACACCATGAAAAGCGTCCGACGAACATTTTCTATAGAATCCATTTTCTACCTCCACGCTCATGTATGCTTCTTGGTTCATTGCCCTATTACATTACACACGCATCTAAATGAAACTATGTGATAAACTATTTGATCTTCTCTCGAAAGACAAAAAGATTCTCTCCTATCAAAAGATATTCTCCGTCTAGTATATGCTAAAACTGACGAAAAATATAAATCCACATGCGCGTCAGCCTAAAAAAACAGTCCACCTCTTCTCTGTATTTATTTGGCGAGCGAGAGGGTGTGAGTATGAATGTGGGTGTGGGTATGGGTGTAGGTGAGTGTCGGTCTGGATATGGATGTGAATGGATGTCGGTGTGGGAGTGTTTCATATTAGATGGATTGAAAGTAACAGACGACGCATTTCAGCTTTGGGTTTCTGCTGTTGATCCGAGTAAGCCATTGATTCACTGGTATTGGAGCCGCCTTTCATCTGGAACTTTTTCGTGATGGTGGTGGATTAATTCAGTTTATCTAAAAGAATCAAATATCAACATTATGGTTAATGTTTGAATTGAGAGAAATATTTTATGTTCTAGAGAAAGGGTAGTTGCAGTTTAGTGATGGTGTTTTGTTTTATTTTGTTTTTAAAGAAGAGATACAATGAGATAAATGGTTGAGGAAAAATAAACTTTTTTTTTAATGTTGTCTTATAGGCGTCCGTTGCAACCTGATAGTAGTTGGTGTCTGTCCATCTTCTATACATGTTAACATCGCTCGCGAGGAATTTTTGTAGATAAGAAATGTTTCTAGTGTTCGCTGAGTAGTATTGGCTAGTCGAACTTAATTATGCCTCCAAAAAAGGGAGGAACAGGTGCAAACAAACAAGGACAAAATTACATTAATTCTATTAATGCAATACAAGGTCAAACAGCAGTAGCTAATGTTTGAGGAACAATGGCGGTGAGTCATAGTCCGAGAACAAAGGCTTCTGGAAGAACAAAGGCTTCTTTAGGAACAAAGGCTGCCCTGAACAAGCAATCAAATTTTAGCATCGCTCCTCTAGTTCTAGAGGCCGTGAAGCTAAAAAGATTACAATTAAATGATATTATGAAACAACATTTGAAGGACTTACGAATTTCTGATATTCAGCTAAGTCGAACAGGAATTTTCACAATATATGCAATCGATGTCAACTCATTTAACCGTCTGTTAAATGAGCTGACACCAATTCTTGCAACAAATGGACAGGCTACAGCAAAAGTCTATGTGCCCCGTTCTATTCAACGTATTAAAGACACAGAAAAAGTAGTGTTTGTAAAAAATGTCGACATAGAAATTTCTGAAAGTCGAATAACTGAAGCATTGAAGGACGTTGGACTCGATGCTGTTGATGTTGTTCGACTTACGAATAAAGTCAAAAACATGCCAACTACAACCATCAAAATTACGTTTATTGATCCACAAAATCGTAATACATTCGTACATACTGGTATACAAGTGGACTCAACGCATTTCGTAGCTGAACCAGCAACACAAAACACCAAACCAGTACAATGTTATATATGCCTTAAATACAATCATGTAGCAAAGTACTGCAAAACCAAGCAACAGATATGTGCTCGATGCGGTGATAACCATCAAATGGGTCAATGTACTGCTGCTCCGGATTTGTTGAAATGCTGTAATTGTAAAGGTAATCATTTAGCCACATCTAATGATTGTTCAAAATTTATAGAACAAGAAAAAAGACTGCAAAATATGGCCAATCAATATACAACATCTTACAAGGCAACAACAATACCATCATTAAAAGATCTTCAAGAATTTCCATCATTACCAAGCATCGCACATCGACAACAAGAACATCTACACAGTGATATCTTGAATAAAGTAGTCAACATTCTATCTAGTAAAATGGAAAAGATTATTGAAGAAACAACAAGTCGTCTAATAAAATCATTCCAGCAAAGAATCAAGACGATCGAAAAGACCATTGCCGCAGTAGAAAATATCATCAGCGACGACGATATGGTTATCGACTCGATGCCTGATTCTGACAGCGAAGATGATATTAAAGTAGTAAATAACAAAAAGGTTAAACAACAACAAAAACAATCAACAGATGCAGGCAAACATATTAAAAATAAGAACAACCCTCCGTCCACATTAATCACAACAACAACGCAACCACCAGCTATTACAACCGACGCTTCAACTAAAGCCCAACGTAAACCCAAAACAATATCTAAAGCAGTCAAACGAAATCGTTTCCCCAACAGTTCATTAGATTACACTACAACTGATAACAAAGAATTAAAAACAAATATTAATGAAGATTAGTGTTTTTCATATTAACATCAACTCCATTACAAAACATAAATACGAACTCCTTACCAGATTCTCCAAATACGACGTCATATCTGTAAATGAAACTAATCTGAAAAGAGATCAACCGTTCTCTCTGAAAGGTTACAACATTTTCAGAAACGACCGAGTAGGAAAACCTGGTGGAGGAGTATTACTTGTAGTCAAACAACATATTAAATATAGTGAAATACTTAACAAAACTGTCGGAAAGAATGAAATTATAGCTATTGAAACTGCTACACAATCACTAAAGAATATACTGATTTCGTCCATTTATGTACCACCAACAGTGAAAATCTACATCAACATTTTCAACGAATTATACAACTTAAACAACAACTGTATTATATTAGATGATCTTAATGCAACGTTATACAATATGGGATCAAGAAAAACAAAGGCTAGAGGAAGATAATTACAAGAGGTAATCAATGAAGGTTATATTAATTGTATTGATGATGACAGTACGACATTTGAAAAGAATGACTATGAAGAAAAGATTGATTGGGTATTAGCTAGTCAACCACTCCATTCACTAGTTTCAAACGTCGAAACACATCCAACAATTGGTACGTTAAGTGGCCATAAATCACTAACCTTCGATATCCCAATTGGAACTGAACCAAAACCAGCATCACCAAGATCATCCCTAAATTTCAAGGCAGCAAATTGGCCGAAATTTAGAACTAAATTAAATAAACAGCTTATGATATGGAATAAAAATCGTCGTATAAATGTTGCAGCAGATATAGAAGAATATTCGTCGTTTATTACCAACAGTTTTACTGTTGCAACACAAGAAGTCATACCAACATCCATACAACTGAATACTAATATTAAACTAAGTGAAACAACCAAACATCTAATCCAGCTCAGACATAAAACTTATCGAAAATGGAAGAAGACTGGCGAAGACAGTGAAAAACAACAATATTATAAATGCAAGGCAATTTTAACTAATTCACTTAGAAATGATAGAAAAAATAATTTCAACAGACTTATGTCATCATTATGTCAAAAGAAAATGTATTCAGACTCAGTATGGCTTAGAGTTCGCAAATTCCACAACAAGCGAATCAAACAAAGTAATGTCAACAACGTCAAATATAACAACAAAACAGCAACATCAGACAAGGAAAAAGCCAACCTATTTGCTGAATATTTCCAAAATGAAGTTTATGTCAAAACACCTGACACACTACCATTTCACCAACAAGTAACAAGGCAAACATACAACATAAAACACAGATCTTCAAACATGAAACTAAACAAGTGGAGGAAGATCACGACTAACGAAGTTAAATGGACTATCAAACAACTCCGCAACAGCTCCGCGGGTCCTGACAACATTCACAACAGATGTTTGAAGAATTATACTGCATCACTTATTCAACATCTGACAAAATTATTCAACTCGATATTAAATATTGGATATATGCCAAATGGATGGAAAAAGGCTAATATCATACTCTTGTTAAAGCCAAATAAAGATAAACAACATCCTTTAAGCTATCGTCCGATTAGTCTCCTCAGTTGCCTTGGCAAACTATTGAAGAAAATAATCAAGCAACGACTGATGCTAATATTTGAACGGCGTAACATCCTACCACAACATCAAGCTGGCTTCAGACCTAAAAAGAGCACCTTAAACAACATCATAAGTTAACAAGATATGCACAAAATCATCTACAACAAAATGGTTGTCGACGACATGCAGCTGTCATACTATTTGATATAAAAGGAGCTTTTGACTCTGTCTGGCATGATGGTTTAATATACAAACTAAATGAATTACGTCTTCCTCAATACTTAATAAACTACCTCATGTCATTCTCACCAAATCGAACTGCTAAAACCGAAATAGAAAACAGCTTATCAATACCATTTAATTTAAACAGCGGTACTCCACAAGGATCTCCATTATCACCATTATTATATATTATATGCACGGCAGATTCATTGAATGGAATACCGGAACACACGGAATATGGTCTATTTGCCGACGACACTGCTCTATGAACATCTTCAAACACAACATCAAGCCTTAGCAACAGATGCATTTCAAAGTTGGTGCAAATCATGGAAACTAAAACTTCAACCAACAAAAACTGAATAAGTCCATTTCACTGTCCATCCAAGAAGAAAATTTAAAAATCCAATCTCCGTAAAAATAGATGATCTAACAATTCAACCAACACATTCGACAAGATACTTAGACATCATCATCGATAAAACGTTAAATTGGAGAAGTCATATCCATCATATCGAATCGAAGATTGCTGGTCGTATCAGTTTACTGAGATTCTTAAATAAAGCATCTTATGAACCGAATGATAGAATAGTGTTAAATATCTTTAAGTCAATAGCAAGAACGATCCTTATATATGGTTATCCAATATTACACACAGCTAATGATAGAATATGGAAACGCCTACAGATTATCCAAAACAAATCAATACGTCCAGCATTAGGATTGCCCATCTACATATCAGTTGAATATATTCATAAAATTAGCAACATACCAAAAATTAAAGAATATGCCATGACATTACTGCAAAGATATATTAAAACTGCAACACCCAACAACGACAATGAACTAAAGCACAATTTACAAGAAATATTGAACCGACTTTAAATATTAAACACACTTCGAAAAAATCACCTACCTCTCACTTATAATGTATTCATCGATATTATAGACCACTGATGAATCGACCGAATCCATATAAAAATTGTTATATCGGATTCGCATACCTCAAGTTTGCATCACATACAACGTTAAAACTAAATACAACGTATAACCAATATTCATGAGACAAAAGATACTCGTCATGCGTCTCTCCGTCTGTTTCCAACCTTTTGTATATAACATTTTGTTTCTTGTTTTTATTCTCTTTAACGTCATAATAAAGGCTTTGACTCCAAAAAAAACCATCAGAAGCTTGGAAATCATTTAAATTTAATTCACGAGCCTTTTTAAGATCCCATCTTCGTAAATCAATATCATGAACAGATAAATATTGATGTCGAGCATGTTCAAATTGATCAAAAACATAAGTATCAACACTGTCCATTTTTTTCTTTTTTTGTACCACCCACTTCTATATACTTACGATAATGAGCAATACATTGTGGATTTGGTACACGTTGAAAATATGTTTTATTGTTCTCCATTTTCTTTTTCGTTTACCTGTAATTGGATTTATTTCGTCATAACAATCAACCACACGTTTCATATAATCGAGTGAGAAATGATTTTGTAAATTATGTTCATGAATAAGTTCATAATCAGTATCTTTAAGTGGATCAAGATGGTCGTGTGTGGATGTAAATGCTAAGAGATTCTCTACATCTTGATTATCTAATTGTTCGTCATGATCCAATGTAGTTTTCGTTTCAAGTGTACGAGAAGTACTTTCCAAAATAAATTCCAAACATTTATAGAAATTTAATGCAACATGTTCTTCATCGAAACTGATTGAAGATGATGAATTACAGGATAATTTATCTGATGTCAGATTTGATAATACTTTTAACACGTTATGGGGATTAAGCATTTTTATTGTTGATAAATATAAATGATGAATAAATAAAAATGTGCTTTTTGTTTTGTCACTTTGTGAACGCAGTCAACCAATAACTGGTTTTTAGTCAGAAAGAAGTATTATTTTATCACGTACATAGAATGTTTATTATTTCAAGCAACTGATATATATACAAGAATGCGAAAAGGAGAGAATTTACTAGAATGTGATAAAGAGAAGAGTATTCACCAAAGAATACGAGAGAGAACATATGATTCATATAGAAACAAAACGAATATACTGGAACATATGACTAGAAAAGACGACGCATATACATACACGTATGACAGCACAACAAAAGAGGGTATATATGAAATACGTACATGATGACGCCACAATAACGATAGAAAGAAAAAGACGAATAAGTAACAATGCATAATATCAGTTTTAAAAAAATTAGCTCGCGAAAACATTCCTTTATTGAAATATCATAATCTAATTTTTATGGACAATACAGTAATGTCATTTTCACTGAAACTTGTTGTGCTTGCTTCTCTACAACGAAACGGCAATGGGATCAATCCTCTTAGGGTTTTTATCTACACTATGAGCCCTACATATGGGAAAAATATGAGCTCAAACTGAGTGAATCAGTTGGTGAGGTTCCCTCGTAAGTCACGATCTTCAGCTGAAATAGTTTTACAAGTTCCTTCAATATCCAATCGACAGACACAACAAATTCTATGATTTTATAATTTAGAACATTTATTCATAACAAAAAACTTTTCTCACGTATGTGCTGAACCTGTGCAATTCATCGCCGAGGTAATAGTTTCATTTCTTAAGACTCCATTTAAGCTTGGATCTGATGCAAATGTTGGATCAGACACACCCTCTTGATTTAAATTCATCGTGTTATTCTAATCAGTGAATAGAAAAACAAAAGATACATGAATTTTTGCGAAAAAATTATGTTTATCTACTGAATTAGTGTTAGTAATTTCTTCAATATCCAGCAATTCTTGTTCTACGCGTGCAAAAATATTCCCAAACTCAAAATTCTTGTTTTTCCAAGTATAGTAAGCACCACGACAAGAATCGCACACTTTTTCTTCGGGAGAAATATATTTCATTGTTCTAATTGAAATGAACAATCGTAGACAAGGAGATTTCAATTATCTTGTAAAGGAATCTCCAAATAGCACAGAACCACATGGACAATAATAATGCGACATATTTATGTATTTTATTTTCGAAACAATACTTTATATATTACGAATAACATGCGACAATAGGAAAGATTCATTCAATTTTTTTTCGTTTGGCCACCACCCTTCTTTCTTACACGTGGTTATTTTATGCTGGACAAATATCCAGTGCATATATAAATTGTCTTCCTTCTGTTCACCACCTAAAAATGAAAGCATCATCTTCCTCTTATATTTTTCATTTACATCAAAATCTCTCTTCCTTATCCAAATTCTATTGGTACATCTTATTCTTACACAGATCTTAGAGAAACTTCGGTAAGTTTTTCATATTTTAAAATGAACTGATAGCTCTATTAAACAGCTATCGATTCAGATAAAAAACGGCCTTGATTAATTAAATCGACAGTCTATAAATACATATACTAATATTAGAAACATTCTATAATTGTCACGTATGATAACGATGCCATGAAGGTAAGGTCGTGCTGAGCCATACTGGCCAGAGATATTTTTTCACTCTTTTACACGATTTGATAGCTCTCATAAAGAGCCACCGATTGATATATAAACTGAAACGATAGTTCATTTCAGTAGTGCATAATGAGCAACTGATCTTATAGATGGTAACAGCTTATAAGGGTATATGATCATATGTTATAAATAGGTCCGCAGCACGCCTACACACATTCAATCGATCTGATTTTGATAGTAAAATATTTTTGAGATCTAATGTGACTATTTAATAAGAAAAGATCGGAGTTTCTGGGGGGGGGGGGGGGGGGGGAGGAAGGAGAGTTGATTTTGCCTCTTATCAACCCCCTCCTTTCACAAGCATGATCCCTAAATCAATTTTGTTCTGCGGATGTGGATGCACAGTGTGGGTTGGTGCGATTGTCGGTTCGTCGTTCATTTAAATCCATAGCCATAAATCCACACCCAACACACACTACAAACACGTCCATACCCCGCACAACAGGATTTTCGACCCATTCAATGATGATCTTTTGAAGCAAGATATTATGGATTTTTGAACGACGGACTACTGAATTTTTAGGGGACGCTTTCGTTTCTGAATTGATATGAAATCTCCAAACCGAAATCTTTTCTTTGTCTTTCGGATTGCGCTATTTAAGCTCCGATTACACATCGTCACAAACAACTAGAAATAATTATCTCTTGAACTCGTACCAAATCACCATAAAAATAAGAAGAATCTTTACGTGTAGTTGAACAAGCTCCATCGAGTTTTACATTTTAATCTCACGTGGATCGCTCTGAAAGTTTTTTAAAGTTAAAGTGTCGCATCTAAACATGCCTCAAATTAGTTCTGATGTAACGGTAGGAAGAAAAGACTATTCGTTTGAGCGAAGAATCATTAAAATCTCGCTCGATGAGATCTACCACAATTGCTTTTTATCATCTGGACTTAAACAAGTATTTATTCGAAGATTTTTTTAATTATGCTAAATTTTATTCGTGATATCCATGTATTTTTTTCTGTTTTTTTTTATACAATTTTTGCGAACGCTTACGAACCTAGGAGTCAACAGACAAGATAACGATAACAAACAGAGAAGGAATGACAAGGAAGTGAAAACGAACAGAACGAACATCGAAATCGAGGCAGTAATGACGAGGTCGGCGTGCATTGCTGTTCTTCCTTCGCTCATTCCTTCGATACCATATATCTTGACACCGAACACACCGTGCTGGGGAAAGGAATCGAACCTTCTGATGTCTGACTAACAATCAGATGCATAGAACCACTACGCCATCCCCGACACTTATTCGAAGATAAACGTGAAAGACCAGGATCCTTCTATGGCGATGATGATAATGAATACCAAGTTTTGCTTGAAATATATTAATAAACTATGCTATTGATGATTAAAAATGAAAATTTGATTCAGTCGATATCAGATCAATGTATTACGCATTAGATACTGATATGTCTGTTGATTATTAAAATAAAAGTTAATGAAACAAAAAATGAAATAATAA
>CAJNOP010001769.1:92-24333 GCA_905250075.1 Rotaria sp. Silwood1 | reverse complement strand
CTGGGTTGAGTTTGTGCTTTCTAGAAAGCAAAAATATATTTATTGAATTTGTAGTAAAAATGTTATGGATGTTTAACTTACTGATTTAATAGTAAAGATACCATTCAAATATATGTCTGACGTAGACAAAAAATATCCGAATTACTGTTTGATTCTATTTCACATAGTAAACAAATACTACCAAACACGATTGTATTCATCCCCGCTACTGAATCCCATGCGAAGCCTAGACATTAACATCATTAATCACGCGCGTATACAAAGTAAACGCTGCCAAGCCAGCCGTCATACCATTACTACTTTACTTTTAATCCATAAGTATGAATTAAATACCGGAAGCAACCAAACTATCGCCAGTAAATCATGCGCACGAAAAATTCATTTTTTTATAATCATCATGTTCATAAAAAGCCAAATCGTTAGTAACTTCAACGAAGCATCATTCCAAGCGGCTTCCACCTACCCAACTACTTCTCGCCTATTCCATTCCTTTTCCTGTCCTCATCAGACAATACCAATCATTATTTGACACCGCACAACACCTGAACTTGATCATCTATACTCTCATTAATCTATATCAGTATTTCCATACGAAGGGAACATTTTAATATTTTCATCCACGATTACCTCTCCAATGTACTTATCGCGAAAAACCTTCATTCCATAATGATAGCCCTTCTATAACGAAGCCAAATCCCGCAGCTTTAACCGAAACCCACACCACAAATGCTTCGTACCTACAACCACTGTATTCATCTTTTTGCCTCCCATCGACGTGATCCAATGATGTTAAACCTATGAATGAACATGTTATGACAAAAGAATACTATTCACAAACATTCCATTCATCTCTTTCATTCCCATCGATGTGGTAGAATGATGTTGAAGGTATGAGTAAACCTCATACAACAAATGAATAGTATTTATAAAGATTCTATACATCTATTTCATCCGCATCGAAGTGGTAAAATGATATTGAATCCATGAGTACGTATCGTGTGAGAAATGAATACAATTCAGGAACATTCTATTCAGCTTTCTGATTCGAATCGAAGTGGTAGAACCATGTTCAACGCATGAGTAAACATGATACGACAAATTAATGCTATTCATCAAGATTCTATTCATCTCTTTGATTCTCATCGAAGTTATTCAATAATATTCAATGTATAAGTAAACATCATACCACAAATCAATACTATTCAGCACCACTCTGTTCATCTTTTAAATTCGCATCGAAGTGGTATACTGATCTTGAACATATGAGTAAACATAATATGATAAATGAATACTATTCACCAACATTATATTCATCTATTTAATTCGCATGGAATTCGTCAAATGATGCTGAACGTATGAGTAAACCTCATACGACAAATGAATACTATTCAAGAATATTCTATTCATCTATTTCGTTCCCATCGAAGTGGTAGAATCATGTTCAACGCATGACTAAACACATATGACAAATGGATCGCATTTATTAAGATTCAATTCATCTCTTTGATTCTCATCGAAATTCTTGAATAATACTCAATGTACGAGTAAACATCATACCACCAATGAATACTCTTCAACACCACTCTATTCATCTTTCTAATTCGTATCGAAGTGGTAGAATGATCTTAAACCTATGCCAAGGTACCGCGTGAGAAATGAATCATATTCATAAAGATTCTATTCATCTTTTTGATTCGCATCGAAGTGCTAGAATCATCATGAACCTATGAGTAAATATCGTCTGAGGAATGAACACTTCGAACAAAAATTCCATTCATCTCATTGATTCACTTCGAAATGCTAGAATGGTGCTAAACCTATGAGTAAATATAATATGACAAATGAATACTAATCAGCAAAATTTTATTCAAGTATTTCATTCGGATCGAACTGGCAGAATCACGTTGAAAGTATGAGTAAACATGATATGACAACGGAATACTACTCATTAAGATTCAATTCATCTATTTCATTCGCATCCAATTCGTAGAATGATGTTGAACCTATGAGTAACCATGATACGACAAATTAATGCTATTCATCAAGATTCTATTCATCCTTTTCATTCGAATCGAAGCAGTAGAATGTTGTTGAGGGTGTGAGTAAGTATCGTGGGAGAAATGAACACTACTCATAAAGGTTCCATTCATCTTATTGATTGCCATCGAAGTGTCAGAATGATGTTAACCTTATAAGTACACATTACATGCCAAATGAATACTATTCATCAAGATTCTATTCATGTATTTCATTCGGATCGAAGTGGCAGAATGATGATCACCCTATCAGCAAACATCATATGATAAATGAATACTATTCACTAAGGTTCTATTAATGTATTTCATTCGCATCGAAGTCCTATAATGGTGTAGAGTCTATGAGCAAAGGTTGTGTGGAAAATCAATACTTTGCACAAAAAGTCCATTCATCTCCTTGATTCACTTCGAACTGTTAGCATGGTGCTTAACCTATGAGCAAACATGACATGACAAATGAATACTAATCAGTAAGGGTCTAATCATCACTTTGGTTGGCTTTGAAATGTTACACTGATGTTCAACCTGTGTGTAAAAATCATATGCTAAATGAATACAATTCACCAACATTATATTCATCTTTTTGATTCGCATGGAAGTGGTGCAATGCTGTTGAACGCATGAGTAAACATTGTATGACAAATGAACACTATTCATTAGGATTCTAATCATCTATTTTATTCGGATCGAACTGGTAGAATGATGTTGAAACTAAGAGTACACCTCTTATCACTAATGAATAGGATTTAACAAGATTCTATTTATCTTTTTAACTCTCATCGACGTAGTAGAATGATGTTCAAATCATGACTAAACCTCTTATCAGAACTGAACAGCATTTACTAACATTCCATTTATCTTTCTGATTCGCACGGAAGTGGTCGAATGATGTTGAAACTACAAGTAAATCTCTTCTCACAAATGAATACTATTTACGAAGATACTATTCATCTATTTCATTCGCATGACGGTGGTAAAACGATATTGAAGGTATGAGAAAACATGATATGACAAATGAATACTATTCACGAACATTGTCTTCATCTGTGTGGTTCGCATCGAAGTGCTAGAATGATGTTGAACGTATGAGTAAACATCACATGACAAAGGAATACTAATCATTAAGCTTCTGCTGATGTATTTCATTCTCGTCCAAGTGGTCGAATGATGTTGAATGTATGAGTAAACATCATATGACAAATGAATACTATTCAGGAACATTCTATTCAAGTATTTCATTCGGATCGAAGTGTTCGAATGATGTTGAACGCCTGAGTAAACATCCTATGACGAAAGAATATTATTGACCAATATCGCATTCGTCTCTTTGATCGGCATCGAAGTGGTAGAATGATCTTGAACATCTGAGTAAACATCATATGACAAAAGAATATTATTGACCAACATCGTATTCGTCTCTTTGATCGACATCGAAGTGGTAGAATGATCTTGAACATCTGAGTAAATATCATATGACAAATGAATATTACTGACCAACATCGTATTCGTCTCTTTCATTCGCGTTGAAGCGGTAGAATGATGTTGAACGTAACAGGAAAGATGATATGACGAATGAACAGTATTCATCAAGATTCCATTGATCTGTTTGCATTGCTTGGAACTGGTAGTAGCATGTTGAGTCCAGAAGAGCATTGTATGAGAATAAATATTATTGACAAAAACTCCCTTTATCTATTTCACTCGGATGGAAATGGTCAAATCACTTTGAATCTAGGAGTAAGCATCATATGACAAATGAATACTATTCAGGAACACTCTATTCATCCACTTCATTTGCATCAAAGTGGTAGCATGATGTTCGACGTATGAGTAAACATCATATGGTACAATGAATACTATTCAGTAGGATCCTGTTCATCCATTTCACTCGCATCAAAGTGGTTGAAGGATGTTCAGCGTATGAGTAAACATCCCATGACAAATGAACACCATTCAGGAGCATTCTATTCATCTGTTTCATTCGCATCGAAGTGGTAAAATGATGTTGAACGTACAAGTAAAAATCATATGAGAAAGGAATTGTATCTATAAAGATTCTATTCATCTATTGCATTCGCATCGAAGTCGTAGAATGATCTTGAACCTATGAGTGACTATTGTCTGACAAATGAATACTATACATAAAGGTTCTATTGATCTATTTAATTCGCATGGAATTGGTAGAATCATGTTCGACGTATGAGTAAACATCATATGACAAATAGATACCATTTATGATTATTCTATTCATCTATTCTATTCGCCTTAAAGTCGTGGAATGATGTTGAACATATGAGTAAGCATCTGATGACACATGAATACTATTCATTAAGGTTCTATTCATACTTTTCAAGCGCATGGAACTGCTAGAATCATGTTGAAACTATCAGTAAACATCGTATTACAAATGAATACTATTCACGAAGATTCTGTTCAACTTTTTGATTGCGCATTTACATGGTAGAATGATGTTCAGGCGATGTCGAAAGATCCTGCAAGAAATGAATGCTTTCCACAAAGATTCTCTTCATCTGGCTGATTCGCTGGGAAGAGTTAGAACGGTGTTAAGCCTCTGAGTGAATATCGTGTAAGAAATGAATAGTATTCAGGATGATTTGGTTGATCTTTTTAATCCGCATCGAAGTGGTAGAATGATGCTGAACCTATCACCAGAGGTCGTGTGAGAAATGAACACTTGGCACAAAACTTAGATTCTTCTCTTCGACTTGTATAAAAGTGGTAGAATGGTCTTGAGCCTATGAGAAAAGGTCGTATGAGAAATGAATCCTATTCAGTAACATTCCATTCATCTGTTTAATGCTCATCGAAGGTATTCAATAAAATTCAATGTATTAGTAAGCATCATATAGCAAATGAATATTATTCACCAACATTCTATTCATCTGTTTGACTCGTATCGAAGTGGTAGAATGATATTGAACGTATGAGGAAATATCATATGACAAATGAAAACTATTCATTAACATTCTATTCGTCTCTTCGATTGGCATTGAACTGGTAGAATGATATTGAACAGATGAGTAAACATCGTATGACAAATGAATACTATTCAGGAACATTCTATTCAAGTAATCATTGGCATCGAAGTCTTTGAATCATGTTGAACCTATCAGTAAACATCATCTAAATAAATAAATACTAATCAAGAAGGTGGTATTCGTGTATTTCATTCGCATCGTAGTGTTAGTATCGTGTTGAACGTGTGAATAACTGTCGTGTGGGAAATGAATAGTTTGTACAAAAATTCCATTCATGTCGTTGATTCACTTTGAAATGTTAGCATGGTGCTGAACCTATGAGTCAAGGTGACATGCGAAATGAATACTATTAAGCAAGATTCTATTCATCTCTTGCATTCGCATTGAACTTATAGAATGATATTGAACGTATGAGTAAGCATGATATAGCTGATGAACAGTATTTATAAAGATTCTGTTGATCTATTTCATTCGTATCGAAATCGTAGAATGATGTTGACCGTATGAGTAAACATTATATGGGAAATGCATACTATTCACCAACATTCTATTGATCTGTTTATTCGCATGAAAGTGGTAAAATGATGTTTAACGTACGAGTAAAACTCACATGATAAATGAATGGTATTTAAAAAGATTCTATTCATCTACAGCATTCGCATCGAACTCATAGAAGGAAGTTGGAAGTATGAGGAACCATCAGATTACAAAAGAACACTCTTCATTAAGATTCTATTCATCGTTTTGATTCGCATCGAAGTGGTAGAATGAGGTTGAAAGTATAAGTAAACATCGTATCGCACATGAATACTATTCACCAACATTCTCTTCATCTTTTTTATTCGCCTCGAGGCGGTCGAATGATGAGGAAACTATGAGTAAACAGGTTATCACAAATGAATACTCTTAATTAAGACTGTATTCCAGTCTTTTATTCACAACCCAATGGTAGAATGATGTTGAGCGTATGAGTAAGCATGATATGACAAATGAATACTGTTCAGCAACATTCTATTCAAGTATTGCATTCGGATTGAAGTGGTAGAATCATGCTGAACCTAACAGTAAACATCATGTGAATAAATGAATTCTAATCAATAAGCTTCTATTCATGTATTTCATTGGCATCGTTATGCTAGGATCGTGCTGAGAGTGTGAATATATGTCGCGCGGGAATTAAATATTTTGCACAAAAATTCCATTCATCTCATTGATTCGCTTTGAAATGTTAGAATGGTGCTGAACCTATGAGTAAAGGTGATGTGACAAATGAATTGTATTCAAGAACGTTCTATTCATCTATTGCATTCGCATCGAAGTCGTAGGATGAGGTTGAAAGTATGAGTAAACATTATATAGCTGATGAATAGCATTCAGGAAGATAGTATTAATCTATTTCATTCGCATGAAAAATATAGAATGATGTTCAACGTATGAGTAAACATTATATGACAAATGAATACTAATCACTAAGGTTCTATTCATCTGTTTCATTTTCCATCCAGATCGTAGAATAATGTTGGACGTATAATTAAATATCATATTGCTGATGAGTAGCATTCAGGAAGATTCTATGCATCTATTTCATTTGCATCCAAATCGTAGAATGATGTGGAAGGTATGAGTAAACATCACACAGCTGATGAATAGTATTCAGGAAGATTCTCTTCATCTATTGGATTAGCGGCGCAGTCGTAGAATGAAGTTGGACGTTTGAGTAAACCTCATATGACAAATGAATACTAATCAGTAAGGTTCTGTTCATCAGTTTGATTCTCATCCAAATCGTAGAATGATGCTGAACGTATGAGTAAACATTATATGACGAATGAATACTAATCAGTAAGGTTCAACTCATCTGTGTGATTCGTGTCAACGCGGTAGAGTGCTCTTCATACTATGAGTAAATATCTTATCACCAATGAATACTCTTCAATAAGATTCTATTCATCTCTTTGATTCGCATCGAGGTGGTAGAATGATGTTGAAACTATGAGTAAACGTCTCATCACAAATGAATACTCTTTATTAAGATTCCATTCATCTCCTTGATTCGCATCGAAGTGGTAGAATGATGTTGAAGGTATGAGTAAAAATCATATGACAAATCAATAGTATTTATAAAGATTCTGTTAATATATTGCATTCGCGTCGAAGTCGTAGAACGAAGTTGGACGTATGAAAAAACATCATGTGACAAATGAATACTAATCAGGAAGCTTCGATTCAACTGCTTGATTGGCGTCGAAGTGGTAGAATGATGTTGAACGTATGAGTAAAAATCATATGACAAAGCAATAGTATTTATAAAGATTATCTTCATATAATGCATTCACATCCAAGTCCTAGAACGAAGTCGTACGTACGAAAAGACATCATGTGACAAATGAATACTATTCAGGAACATTCTATTCAGATATTTCATTCGGATCGAAGTTGTAGAATGATGTTGGACCTATCAGTAAACATCATCTCAATAAATGAATACTAATCAGTAGGAAGATTTGGTTGATCTTTTTGTGTCGCGTCGAAGTGGTAGACAGATGTTGAACCTATGACTACAGGTCGTGTGAGCAGTGAATGGTTCGCACAAAAATTGGATTCTTCTCTTTGATTCGCATCGAAGGTATTGTATAATATTCAATGTATAAGTAAAGATCATGCCGAAAACGAATACGATTCACCAAGTTTCTATTCATGTTTTGGATTCGCATTGAAGTGCTACAATGGTCTTGAGCCTATGAGTAAGTAGCATATGAGAAATGAATCATAGTCAAAAAGGTTCTATTCATCTTTTTGATTCGCGCCGAAGTGGTAGAATGATGCTGAAAATATGAGGGAAGCTGTTATCACAAATGAGTACTATTGACCAACATTCTATTCATCTTTTTTTTTCTCGTCGAAATGGTAGAATGGTGTGCAAGGTATGAGGGAAGCTCTTATGACAAATGAGTAGTATTGACGAACATTCTATTCATCGTTTTCATTGCATCGATATGGTAGAATGATGTTGAACGTATAAGTGAACACCATATGAGAAATGAATACTGATCAGTAAGGTTCTATTCATGTTTTTGATTCGCAGCGAAGTGGTAGAATGATGTGGAAAGTAGTAGTAAATATCATATGACAAATGAATATTATTCAGTAAGATTCTATTCGTGTTTTTGGTTCGCATGGAAGTGATTGAATGATGTTGAACTTATGAGTAAATATCATATGGCAAATGGATACTATTCATCAAGATTCTATTCATGTATTTTATTCGAATCGAAGTGGGAGAATGATGTTGAACCTGTCAGTAAACATCATATGCGTAAATGAATGCTAATTAATAAGGTTCTATTGATGTGTTTCATTCGCATTGTAGTGGTAGGATGGTGTTGAGCGTATGAGGAAGTGTCGTGTGGGAAATGAATATTTTGCACAAAAATTCCATTCATCTCCTTGATTGAGTTCGGAATGTTAGAATGGTGGTGAACGTATGAGTAAATATGACATGACAAATGAATACTGTTCAACAAGATTCTGTTCATCTATTTCATTCGCATCGAGGTCGTAGAATGATGTTGGACGTATGAGTAAACACCATATGACAGATGAATACTATTCAGGAAGATTCTATTCATCGCTTTGATTCTCATCGACGTGGTAGAATGATGTTGAAACTGTTAGGAAACATCGTACAACAGATGAATGGTATTCAGGAATATTGTATTTATGTTTTTGATTTGCATCTAAGTGGTTGAGTGATGTTGAATGTTTGAGTAAACATCATATGAGAAATGAATGCTATACACGAACATTCTATTCATCTCTATGATTGGCTTTGAAATGGTAGAGTGATGTTGAACGTGTGGGTAAACATCTTAATCCAAATGAATACTATTCAGAAAGATTCTATTCATCTCTTTGATTCGCATCGAAGTGGTAGAATGATGTTGATCATATGAGTAAACATCATATGGCAAATGTATAGTATTCAGCAAAATTGTGTTCAGTTTATGCGGGTTTTTGATAGAGACTTGAGGTGGAATCGATTGGCAAACGAAGGATGGCATAAATGAACGGTGTGTACGTTCGGCTAGCAGTATCTGCAGGAACTGACGAAGAACAGGACGGTCGGCAAAAAGGTCATTATGTTGGTTGCTCTGGAAACTTCGGAGAGCCGGCCAGGCGGTGGCGACAGTGAAGAATGGAAATAAAGCGAATATCATAAGATGCATGATTTTGTGTGGGCAGAGTCGAAGGTTGCTGTTGTATTGTTGATAGGTAAGTATTTATTTGTTTTTTGTATTTTGCGATTGTCGTTGTGTGTATTGTGTGTGTTTATATATACCTATGGTGAGTGATTTTTTTCTCCTTCCGCTCGCTGAATTGGTTTATGCTGATCATTTTCGTCTTAATTGGTAGGTATTGTTTATTTTTCTCGCTTAGAGCGACGGACACAAAAAGAAATCGGCAACGTCGCTATATTGTTGTTTTTATATTTCTTTGTGCGAGGGGTTGGCGTTTATATGAGAGATTTATATATAGGATTATTACGCGTTAAATATTTAGAACGATTGCTTCTATATTGCAAGAACGATGTATTTTATTTGTGTACTGTCGTAATGAGTGTATTTTCATCTGTTCTCTTTTTCACTAATATGCATTAACGCATTTGAGAACGAGAATAAGGGAAAGGATGTGTGGAGTTTTTTCGCTACTGAAGAGATACCTGTGTGAAGCATTTAAAATAGGTATCAGTCTTGTTGATGATAATAATAGAGATTTCTTGTTGTTGTTTATATTACTGAAGACGAATTTTCGACTGTAATCGGTCATTGTCAGCCTTAAAACGATGATTTTTGACTCTGTATTATCAATTTTTATATTGCGCTGTACATGAAATAAAAACGAATGAGGCTAGATTAACAATATATAAAGATATTAATTGAGAATAGAAGACTTATTGATGGTATGCGCATCAACTTCTATCCAACTCCATCACAATTTAGATCGATGGACAATGAAAACGAGAGAATGACTATGTCAATAGAATGCATAAATTTTCATCTTCTACAATGGTCAAGCAAAGATTCGGCTCAATCGGATTGTGCATCTGCTAGTAGATGAAATGCAAAATTGATCATTTTTTTTTAAAATTCATATCAATGATGTTATTCGTGACTAAAATTCAGATTTAGAGATTGAATGGGAAACGTTGAAAGCAAGCTTCATGTTATTCGCAAAGAATAAATTTAGTAGAAAAAAAGTCATTGAGGTCAACTCTAGTGATCAGATTGATTGGCTTCATGCTTTCGTGCATTCAATCACCACATGACGATAAATCGAACGAATCAACTTGTTTATTTTATCAAATAGAAACATTCAAAAAAGAATCAATTTCAGTGTTGTTTTGATTTTTCGAAGACGTTTATGATTTATTTCCTTTATTACTATAATATATGAGCTTGATTGGATTTATGTAAAAGTTACGATTTTAATCAAACTTTCAAGACCATAGCGATGTTTTATAGTTTATTTTTATTTATTTTTTTTATTCAACAAAACTTCGACCTTGTACAAAATCAAGCAGTTATTATCGATGAAAAACAAAATATGTAGATATCGATTCACTCTCTGTACACACGTGTAGATAGCTAGAGAACGAAAACAAGACAGAAAAGAGAAAAGAGAGAGAAATCAAAATCAAGTCAAATTGAGTTCAAAAAACATTACTTTAAAAGATGAGATTATTATTTAGAGAAAAAAAGAATAAACTTGCCTAACAGAACAAGACACATACACACATGTGACATCAATAAAATAAATTTAGTATTGATTTTCTTTGATATAATGTGTGTTGGTGTTGATGATGATATCTGTATTGTGCTGAACGGTCGAAGTCATCGATCGACTTGTATATGTGCTTTTTCTTTTTCTTTTTCTTTTTCATTTTTTTTGTCTTACTCTTCTTCTTGATGGTGTTGATATGCGCCACGATTAATTAAAATTCTGCTCATGCGAATTTATTATAACGTGTAACAGAGCCTTCTAATTTCATATCTTTTTTTTTATTTCTCAGTTGAATGGTCTTTTTTCTTTCAAACAATCAATAGATTATCATCAATCAATTGCATAATTCATCAACAAAGTCTATCCTTCAAGACAATCAATCAATCAATGAGAATTATCAAGTAACTGCCAATTGTCATTGTGAAGATGAATTTCTTTTACACATTTTTTGCGTTCACCTTTTTTTGCTTCACTTTTTAAATATTTATTCATCATTTGTGGTAATAATAAAATTTATCTATCAAAAATATCCTCTATTATATACATTTAAATTAATTCTGAAACTGGCTTATTGAAAACAACACTGTAACGAAGAGTTCAAGAAGAAACATGTGTGTGTACATTTTCATACGTATTCCTTTTGCTGTAATAGCATTCTTTCATATGAGGAAGCAGCAGTCATCAAATCCCAGCGTAATATCGAGAGATATTCTCAATACAAAATGAAGTTATGACTCTCCACGACAGTGCTTTATCTCTTTTACATTTGTTGATTGTGAAAGATAGAAGTATTGAAGAAAAATACCTGTTCTACGACAGAAATAAGTGAAGCGTGCGGAGTATGTATTTGTCGTCGCAATACTATGTGGATTATGCTTCATTGACAAAGCCAACGCTCGAAAAAATGTTGATCACTTGTCCATAACCCGATGAAAAATTGTTATGCGAATGAAGAGAAGAGAGGGAACCTAGTATGATGATAGATAGCAAATATAATAAAAATCGTATTAATTCGAACAATAGCACTATTTGCGTAGCAAATATATGATAAAATAAAGAATAATATGTAGGTGACACATGTGCAACTTTTGTCCAACATTAATGAAAGAGAGAGAAAAAGACAAAATAAAGACTCATTGCACAATAAGAGCAAACTGTTTGCAACCATCATAAATTATTCTACCTTCTTACTACTAAAATAACTACGAAGTTTAATACTAGTCGTTTCTACTATGACAATATGTAAAAGAAAAAAATATATGATATTCTGATTTTTTTTTCTTGCAGTATTATTATCATCAGATAGATATTCAACAATTAAATACATTAATAAATAATTTAACTATTTCTTCATTCATATAAAATCAATGAAGGCAAAAGAAGAAGAACTTTTCTTTTTGTCATTCATATGTAAGTTTACATTTAAAAAACTAAAGCAATAATGACAATGCAAAAGATTAAACAAAATAAGCAAGAATGAAGAAAGAAATATATCGAATCACAGATATTGCTAAAATAGAACGTGAAAGAAAAAAAAGAGAAATGTATGAACTATAGAGATTATATGGTATAGCAATTAGACTTATTATGAGATAGAGTGTATATTATTCTGTTTATATTATTATTGACAAAAGAATCGATCATATTTTCTGCGTTATTTATTTAAAAAAATACCTAGAAAATCTTCGCAGTTGTATCTAAATGGAAATAGAAAAATGAATGAAATTATTCCAAAAAAAAAAATTCTAGTTATTTAGATGCAAACTGTTCATCAGCATCAATACCAGCTTTATGTGTTAATTCGTGAATTTCTGTAAGTTATTCATTCAATGAAAGCATAGGATATTTCAGTTTAGCAACACTGATATAATCAGTACCATATTTAACATATACATAACATGTTTCATGCATATCATCGTCTATTTTCTTTATTATTTGTTTTTTAAAATTTTGTGTTACTTTGACAAATATATCAAAAGTCAATTGTATGGCTAATTTGTTGTTGAATTTCTTGTAAATCGGTTTCTCATGGTGATAAAACACAGGCATGAAGAGTAATACTTAAAATTGATAAAAAGTATTGTCATTGTTTCATCAAAATAAAACAAACATTTTCATATCGAGTTCTTACGCTGCAATCATATATACCTTATGATCTTTATTAAAAGGTGAAAATGCTTCATGATGTAAACACATTTTATTGAAACCACTGGATCTTTTTTGAGTTTTTGTTTTAATCAAATCAAAATAAACATGACATAATTCTAAATAGTGAATAAAGAAAAAGAAAAAAATGGATTATTTTTCAGTTATTGATTTTGATAGATAATCTAAATATTGTAATTTCTATAATAATATGATTTTCTTTTTTTTATCTTTTACTTATATGACTATACCAGGTTTCGAGTTCAACAATTGATGTTTGTATATTAGCTAATTGTTTTTCAGAATCATCAAGTTTAAATAATATCTTCATAATCTAATTGAATTTTTTCTATATAATTTACAAAAGCTTCACATATGGTACGTATATGCAATTATTTCAATCGATTCTTTTAAATAACCAAAAGAAATTATTTCTCGATCAAGTTTTTTATTCAATTCAATAAGTTTATTTTTATCATTAACAATAAGTGATTCAACAGCAGATACTAGACCAAAAAAAGAATATTATAATATGTTATTTTTGAAAATCCACAAACCATTATCTTCATTCGACATTGTTTTTTTCAATTGATTTGCAGCTTTAGTTCGAATTTCATCAAGATGCGTTCTAGCCTAATAATAAACAACGTTTTTTTTCCTGAAGCATTCAACAAAAAAAGAAAAATCATACACAAGCATGTAACAATTCGTTCAAATACCCATTGTTAAATTAGCACATGATTCACTTGTTTTATCATTAAAGAAAAACAACCAAATTAATGTATGTTAAATAAGAGAATTCGATTTTTACATATTTCAATGATAATTATATTATGATGTATTTGCTTTGTTAATCATATAGTATATTGTTCTTTACATTTGTCAATAATTTGAGAATATAAACTAAAATAATTTAAAAGAAATAACTGATTTATCTGAATTGGCTTTGTTAATAAATAAAATGCATTCATAACGTACAATATAAAATTTAAGAAAAAAAATAATTTTAGTCCTTTTTTTCAAAACTCCGCTCCACTAAAATATCTTATAAGCAAGATCTTATCAAGATCTTTAAAAGATAATTCGTTTATGTATATCTTGATCGTATCAGATATATCTGTATCTAAGATTTTGGTAAGATCTGTTCAAGAATTTTCACATGTCAAGATCATAAAAAAGATACTAGTTTTTATGATTTTTTCCCCAGATCTTGACTAAAACAAAAAGCGACATCATTAATTTATTTACATATTTAAAAATTCTTTAATTGCTTGAAACTGTTTTCTAAAAGCCAATCATATATACTTGTGAATCTCATAGATGTGCGAGAAATTAGCAATAGTGGGAGCACTTGTCAACCAATAAAATTAAAGTTATGAAAAATCAAAACAGAAGAAGAAATCATTCATAGAAAATTTGTAAAGTTTGAACAGAGGTTTTTAGACTAATCTGGTTTGTATTCATGGCAGATTGGTGCTTAATAACCAGATGGTTGATGTTAGGTTAATATACAAGATAATTTAAAATTTAGATTTTAGTGTTAATCAAATCTCAAATTTAGATAGATTCTCTGACTTCTTTCTTTCTATAGTGAATTTTCTAGAACATTAAATAAAACAAAAATGCTAAAGTTATTTTTATTTCTAGACTTTCACAAATCATTGTTTAAATTATCAGATAAAATTTTTTTTACGTACATAAACATCGATTTAATGTCATCATGATCATATGATGTCATTAAATAAAAATTACAATAAAAAAAATGGCAATTTAGAATTGGTAAAAAATATTGTACGTTCTCTCAAAGATGATAAGCATGATGTTCAAGAACAAGTATTAAAAACACAGAAATTGATCGGTTTACAAGCATTAGACGCAAATATTAGTAAGAGCAGAGAAAAACAAATTTTTTCGCTGTAGTCTTTCTTTATTTAAATTGGAATAAATAGACATACTTTGAACCTATAAAAATTGCTCATGTGAACCATAAAATTTCTTGCACTAAATGTTCAGATACATATTTCTCACTATTAAATATAGATTAAACAGCAGAGTTTTAACTGAAGATCTAGAAAGCCTTGATTACTAGTATGACGGATGTAATTGCTTGAGGCAAAAATCAATAAAAGTGATCATAAAAGACCAGATATCAAACTAAAGATATTGCATACTTGTACCCAACATCTTATTACAGATCTTGGTACAAGACAATATAATTATCTTGTGCCTAAATTTTTAAGATACATTAACACTTCTGTACCTTGTATCTTGGCCAAGATCTTGTTTACAAGATGTCCGACTAGAGTAACCATACAGTGTGTCCTAAAAGTTTTTTCGTTTCATTTCACTATTGACTGGACTTCAGTGACTAATTTTTTTTTTGGATAATAGATAAATGCACAAATTTTTTATTTCTAAAGACAAGTTTCAGAAGCATTGTTGAAAGTTAAGACATTTAGCCTGTTTTCTCTTTCCAGAAATACTCATGGATGATATGTGTTCTAATTGCCTGAATTGTGAAATGGTACTACTCATTTTGTTTTTGTAAAGACATACCGAAAAAAGTTCTGTAAAAAGACAGTTCCAGTATTGGACAATTTAAAGATTTGAATTACTCAACAATTCGAAGTTATTAAAAAAGAAGTGCAATCTAATGCTTTTCTAGAAAAAGAAAACAGACTAAATTTTAGGCTCTATCTGAGTATCCGGGCGTAGTTTTATCTTCAATGGCTATACTCTTTATTGTCTGCTCTGTTTTTGTTATTTTTAGATACTGTTCTGCTACAAAATGTCCCACAAGATGAACAGTATCTAAAAATGACAAAAACGGAGCAGTCAATAAAAAGTATAGTTATTGAAGATAAAATTATGCTCGTATATTTATATAGAGCCAAATTTTAGTATTTCGGCTAAATTTCTTAATTTTCAACAATGCTTTTGAAATTTGTCTTTAGAAATAAAAACGCTGTGCATTTATCTATTATCCAAAAAAAAAAATTAGTCAATGAAATCCAGTCAATAGTGAAATGGAACGAAAAACTTTTAGGAAGGGACTTCTAGGACACACTGTATAACTGAGACATTGTCGTCCATTCGTTCATATTAATATCGAGAATCGATCGTTTTACTAGTAGAAAAAAAGATAATTTCGAAAAGATTTTAGATAAGAAAAAGACAAGTGAAAGAAGAAAAACGAATAAAATAATCTTACTGCAGTATCCGTTTCAATTGCTACATGCAATTTTTTTCATCGTACATATGAAACTGAAAAGAAAAGAAAGAGAATTGATAATAAGAAAAGCAAAACTTGGACGTCGTTCTTGAGATATATCATAAGTTTGTCCAGTTTGAATTGGATCACTTAATTTTCGATTAAATATTTCTAATCTTTAGTTAAAGAAAAATTAGTTTAGAATAGAGTGGACAATAAAAGAGTGACCTTGTTTGTAACTCATTTATGCATGAATTGAGCCATTTAGACATACTGTCGACAAGTTCATCTTTACGAAGTATAATGCTGATGAATTGGTGATGAACGAAATAAACAATTCAGATGGACAAAAGCAAATAGATGAGTTAGTGGTTGAGGTGATCATTGGTGAGTCAATAGTCTATGACCGAATTTGCATGAGTCATCAAACCAATGTCCAATGAAAAAACCAGCGATGTATTTAAGATGAGACTCATTTTGAAAAGCTTATATTTGTAGCATATGAAGTGGATATCCTTATTAGAGATTACTTATGATGTTAAACTCTTCTGATAAAATATAGTCGTAAAAACGAACTAAAATCAAGAAGTTGATGTAACAACATCTTTTATTTGTATTGCTTTTCAAGCAAAATCGGATGTACTATTATGAAATTGCGACTATAGGATGTAGCGCCATTATTTGCGTGAAAATCATCTATCACAAACGTAAAATATATAGATGCTGAATACACCTTCTGTTTTCATATATCATTGTCATAATTTTATTCTGACTGTTCCATTCGAACTAGGTTTCGCCTCTCGTGCTACGAAAAAAAATTAAGGAGTTTTGCAGAATTATTTTTGGTTCTGCAGCACATGCAGAACTAATTTATAGTTCTGTATCACAGTGAAAAATACTTAAAAGCTCTGCACGATGATAAAGAACTATAAAAAGTTTCCTATCAGAAATGCCGAACCTACCCAGATCAAATTTCTCCTGTTGGATCTTATTCGATCCAATGGTATTCGCATTCGTCCTCTCACCGATATAGTGGTAGGATGTATTTTTCTCTTCTGTAGTGAACGAAACATATAACTCGTGTGAATTGTGTTTCACATAATAAAATGGATGATGAGTGATCATCTTCTCCAATTCGTAAATCAGGTTTTCAAACACTTGGAACAAATAAAAGATTACGATCCGATTTCGACGAACGGAACGAGATCGATTCTCAAACGATCTATCGACAAAGTAAGACACTAAACATTAACATTGTAAATCAACAAATGATGTCATCAGATCGAGGGTGTGGGTGTGGGTGGGTCTAAGTATTGGTATCACTAAGAAGAACACCCACACCCAACTTACGAAATTCATTAAAGAAAAATCAATTATATTGTTGTTCGCGATCAGGTTGCGCACCATTGTCTTGACTGCTTCGTCTACCAATGGCTGTACTGGTCATTTATTCACGTTCACTAACTAATTGATAATTATATCAAAAACATGAAACTAGTTTAATATGATGCACTAAAACATTGATAGCATCAAAGACCTTTTTCTTGGAAATCAGATCATCTACCACCACCACTAGTACGAGCAACAATAAAATCAGGTGGTTCGTAATTTATTCTAAAAAGGCAATTAATTTTAACATGATGAACAAAACGATTAAAATGAGTGAAACCTACTTTGTATGTGGATGTGGGTGTTCGTGTGAATCTTCCTTGCATCTACACCCACACCCCAAATTCGTCAACATATCTTTTAAAACGATTTGTGTCATAGTGATCCGTTCTTGATCACTGATACAAAGAGTTTTTAATTTTTCAGTTTTTAGTCAAAGTAATCTCTAATCATCGAAGGTATCTGAACGGAAGAGACGAATTAGTATCGCAACGCCTAAGGCATATATATATTTTTTTTTTGTACAACTCACCCATAAAATGAACTTATTTAATCTCACAAATAAATGGATATCCTTCATATCTATTTTGAGAGTGGAAAGGTGAACATATGAGAGTCACCTTCACCTTGACCCTAACCATCACTCTCGCCCTCATGCTCCCCACTCTCACGATAGTCGAACGCAATCAGATCATTTTTGGTCTGTATAAAGAATCATTTAATGACGACTGAAAAAGAACTTTATTAATTGATATCATTTTGAATTTTATCAAACAATGGGACAATTGATTAGTTATAATTAAATAGGTATCAATTTCAGACAGAATTACTGAAGAGTGTTCGGAACTCATTCAGAAAATAATCTCTTGTAAGAAATAGAACTGATTTCTTATCAATATAATAAAGTTCATTATCAAAGTCTTTATCAATATCCTTTACAGTAATTAATTCTACTTTCGATAACGATGAGTGTGTCTCTTTCGCACAACTAAGACTAAGTAAATATTGAAAGATATGCTTTTTATCAAGTTGATCTATATAATTATGATCAGATGATAAGTTTTCAATAACATTTGAAATATGTTGATGTACTTCAAATAGAGATACAACATGAACTTATGCGAGTTGAACAAGTAATCGTCGTATAAATGAAAAACGAGTAAATTCTACATTAATTAACATAGAATCTAAAAATTGGAATAATTGATTAATAACATCTTGATCTGATATTTGTTTAATATTATCAAAATAGTTCCACCTATGATCATTATAAGAAGTTTTCGATGATTCTAACATATGAGCAAGTTTCACAGTGATTATACCAAATTTAGCATAGAGATTCACAAATACTGTACAATCAATTTCATTACCTGAATAAGAGAAACAATGATAGAGTGCATTTTGGAAATTTTCTTCACCAAAAGAATTTTTCTTAACAGCATTTTGAACTAAATGAAAATCTTCTTCAATTAATTTCATTGCTATATGAATATAATTAGGTTTGGAAACCGAGAAATAATTGTCATGATGTTCGTTGCATTAATAATTATAAAATTCAAGAATGAATCTATCCATAGTCTCAGTAGAATACGTGCGTATATGTTCAATAACTAATCTTATACCTTCATGATCTAATAAATTCTTGTTATTATATAAAGTTTGTTGCAATAGTATCGAATATTTCTTTTGAGGATTTATATGTAATTTATTTTTAAACCAGTTTTGTATTGTATCGGACGCTATATCTGAATATTGTGTGAATATGAAACAAAAAGCAGCTCTAATCGAAATGATATCTGAAGATGATGTTTCGAAAAGA
The DNA here is from genome assembly GCA_905250075.1 of Rotaria sp. Silwood1. Classification (NCBI taxonomy): domain Eukaryota; kingdom Metazoa; phylum Rotifera; class Eurotatoria; order Philodinida; family Philodinidae; genus Rotaria; species Rotaria sp. Silwood1. The sequence goes on along the minus strand of CAJNOP010001769.1, from coordinate 4,953 downwards.
TGAGTAAATATATTCTATAATTCATTTGAAACTTCTTGCATTATTTTAGAATCATTTAATTTCAGTAAATAATTACCGAAAGCTAATAAACAAATAGATAAAATATCTTCTGAATGTGTCGTATATGAATTAATAACATTGACCAAATGAGATGATGCAATCTGTTGCAAAAGAATATATTCTTCTGATGGTTTGAGAAAAATAAATAATGAGTTAAGAGCATCAAAAATCGCCTGTTGAACTTCAGGAAATTATGAATTATCTAGATATGTAAAAATATATTCGTAAAATTTCATTGATAACGTTTGCCTATTCCCAATCGAAATTCAACAATTAGTCATCCATTTGATAATTACAGCAAGAAATTTTTCTTTGATAGAATTTGCAATTTCAGTTTTAACATCAACAAATAAATGAACATATTCAATAAGATAAATTTGTAAATCTTCGGGATAACCTTTAATAATTAATAAATAGGGCCAAGTTGTGATTGTAGATGGTCGACGTTCATTAGAAATTATTCGTTCAAGTTCTAAATTAAGAAATTGGAAATATCTAGAATAATCGAACTAACTTCTTTTCTATCTAACATAAACAAATTATCGGTAATCCATGATGCGACTTCAAAAGTCATTATAGATAAAGTTTTCCAGAAATCACTCCAGAGTCGTTTAAACTCATCCAAAGATGGACTTTTCTTCTTTTGCTCATTATTACCATACATCTTCAGAATTTGAATATCGAAAGCCAATTCGACTAGATACATAGATGATAGAAGAATAGTATTGGATGAATTAAAGTCTGTGGTGTTAAGAAAATATTGAGAGAATATGGCTGAATTGAATTGAAAAAGATCAGATATGTTCATCGTTCGTTGAGCAAACTCTAATAAATAAGAGAAAAGATCGGCATTGTTTAGTTGTTGTAATGCAATAAAAGTCGCTTCCTCTTCGCCACTTTGTTGATTAACCGGAGTTTTAGTCAACTTTTCACCTATGATATTTGCCAGAAGTTTAAAAGATGCTGAAAACGACGAATGTAATGGATAACATCGAATAAACAAATGAGTAGACTTTAATAATGACAGATTGGATACTAACTTTTCCAACTGACAAATCATTTCACCTTGCAATTGTTCTTCTTGTTCATGATCAAATATCGATGGATTTTTCGTCTCCAAAATTATACTTAGAGCAATGATTTGTAAAAATGAATCATGAATGTCCACTATTGCAGAACGTATTTCTGCACCTTCATCCGCAGAAATATTGTTATACCTTGTTTGTTGAGAATGATGAAAACGATATTGACCTTGAAAAACTCTAGCGAGTGAAACCGACGAAGCAAAAAGTTTAAAATCGTTCTCTACATGTCGAACGGCGCTTTTCGCATTGTCGATACATTGACGTTCTGTGTTAATAAGCGCTTCCCAATCGATTGGTCGATTGATAAGTAATTTCTCAGACATCAGATCATCTATATTATTGAAAATATCTTTGAATTAAATATTATGATACACTCTAGAAATCCACTGTTCTCCTAAGAGCACTAAAGCATCATTTTCTAACATGTATTCTTTGAATAGTGATTTTAACGTTGATAAGACATGGCCGAGGTTTTTATCAAGTTCATCGAAAGTTTCCAAGAAAATTAAACTTTGTGATAAGAGCACAACTAATGGTAGTGAGTCAGGAGTATCACTTGAAGCAATGACCATGCAAACGTACAATTGCTGAAGAAACTGGTATAAAAATCAGCAAGAAGGCTAATTTCTGATGAATTGTTTGCCATGAAGCAATATTTTGTAGTATTTGAGTAGCATTCGATCGTTCAGTGGAACCGACAAATTCAGGTTGATACTTTAAATATTGACTGACATTTTTCGTAGATAAAATTTTAAATCTTAGCCATTCTGACGTAGCACCAACGTTAAGTTTTCTCCAAGCAGCCGCGCATGCAAATGAAAAAGCAAGATGTTGTTCAATGGATTGATCCGGCTGGGAAAAGAATACATTCATAATTCTTTCGACTTCACTTTTTGAACTAGTTTTATTCTTGTATAACATTTTTAAATAAAACCATGTTCGTTTTAATCAATCAATTGCCAATAGTAATGCTTGATAATGAAGGTATTTTTGATAAAATAATGGTTGTGAAATACCTTGCAAACAAATCAGAGCAGTAAAAGCATCAATAATGCTGAGTGAAATATCTTCTGGTAAGAATTTTTCGATGATCGTTTCGTATTGTTTGATTAATGTTTGAGCTTTTATTGAATGATCTACTTTAGTATTAGCAAAGTAGTTCATAATTGGTGGTAAGATAGATGATTGACACATCATCTGCTTGGGAGAGAAATCAACTTTTAACATATTTTTATTTTCAGATCTGAAACATATTCCACCACATACTGCGATAATAACCGAAAATATCGATGGATGAATGTTGGTTAAACTGAGATTGTTTGATGATGTGTACGACGATAGTTGTTGCTGAAAAATCTCATCAGCTAAGATATCGACTTTCACCAATCGTCGTAAGAACTGATCAATGACAAATTCATCAGCTGCTTCGATGTTGTACAACATTCGTAGTTTCTGGAAAATTACAGGTATCACTAAGTGTTCGTATGTATGAGTTTGACGATACTGTTCGATAAAATTTACTGGTAAACGTTGACAAAATTTTAAAAGACGGTTTTTATTTTCACATAAGTGTATTTGTATCCATTCGAGTATGATATTTTTATCCAGTCTAGATAATGTGAACATTAAATATGTTGGTGCCACTGTATTAGAAGGATGATCTAATAAACTATTCAATGCAATAAAAATAGCTGAATTCGAAGGTAATCGATGCAGACCATTGAAAGCATCGAAAAAGATAATTGTGCCAAATGGAAATACATAATCTTTGATAGGAGTAAAAAGTAACTTGCAAAACTGATCATAATCGTCAAATGACCATTTCCAACTGATCCATCCAGTAACTAACAACAGTGATTCACGAAAACGAGGATTAATCATAAACGAAAGAATTCGAGTAGCAATGTCTTTAATAGAAGAACCTCTGACGAACAATTATGCTACAAAATATTCTTGAAATGATAAATGTAAAAAGCCAAACACATGTAAACTTCGTTCAGAAACAATTCCGATATTAGAATTTAATAATAATAATAGTTTTTCCGCATATTCACGCAGTATCGTACGATTAATTGATACATCTTGTCTTCGTAAAGTTAAACAACATAATTGTTTTAGATCAAATCCATCTATGAGACCAGATGGTGATTGTAAATGAAGATGCATAGCGAGATCACTTAAAATATGAATTAACATGCTTTTCGAAATGGTTGATTGTTGATTTTTCCACGAACACAATGATGCTTGAATAACATGGTAATAGATTTCTATTCGAGATTTTGAACGAAGTTCAACAAATGATTGAAAAATCAATGTACAAATCAAAGTTAACAAAAAAGGACTTGATAATATTAATTCAGCACCACTTCCAAACATTGCTTCTACAGCATTATATCGTGTCATTGAAAAAGTTTTTATTGTTCTATCATCAAATGAAAATCCTTCACTGAAAAGAATATCGAATATACTTTTCTCTACTTGTGCCATCCATATTTTGACGAATTTCTTTGCTTCTTCATGATTCATTAATGACAATATATAGTGCTCAATCAGTGAACTATCAAGTGGATATAACTAATAGCCAACAATTCGACTTGTGATCATGATCTGATTGCCACCAGCATTTGGTGGCTGCATTTTCATGACTCCATAATGCCATGATATTCGAGTGCTGAACATTCTTTCGTCGAAAGGTGAAATAAAATCAGGTGTACGAACATATTGATCAATAAATTTTCGAACAAGTTCAATAATCTCCTTTCTTTGTCCAACTTCAGGAATTTCATCGAGTCTATCAAGAAGAATCAAAGCATGACCATGATATATCAACTCTTTCAGTACATTTTCATCTTCATCATGACAATAACATTCTGAAAACCATGTATGTTCACCGATATAATCTATCAATGTCTTTGTTTGATGTTGAACGTGCCACTCTGCAAATTCACCGATTCGAATTAGAATTGAAATATGAATTGAACAATGAACTCTTTCTTCTCCTAAAACGATTTGTTTATCTTCATCATAAGCGGCTTCAGCAAAGATACGTGTAATCCAACGAAGAAGAGTAGTTTTTTCACTATCTGGTTCACCAAAATGACGAGCCATCGACTAGCTTGTAATGCATTTCCAATTGTTGTCAGATCCTGATGTGGATCTATTTTTATCTGTTCGAGCGAAGGTAAAAAAAATTATTCGAATTGTCATTGTCTGTTAAAGACGATTTATTCTTTAACAAGAACGATGAATCGATGCTATTTAATAATCTATTCGAGCAATCGAAAGGTATTTCAATACAGTTTATTTTTTCTTTCAGACGACTATTGCTGTCTGTGGTGAGTAAGACTTGTTTTTGTCCAAAGATATTACGAAAAAGGTTATCGATATCTTCGATAAGACCACGCACTTCCATTTTCAAATGAAGAGAAATACATTTTTGAAGATATGCTTGAAGAAATTCTGAGTTTTTCTCAATTAGCCGCCATAACATCTTTTGTTTTCCAAATAGTTGATCAAATTGTAATTGACGTTGTTCTAATTCACTTTCAAATTTCATTTTTTCGAGAAAACGTATCCAACTATCATTTTTCTTTTGTTCACCATTTAGTTTCTCGAGTATATAAAGAATATCATCATGTAATTGAATTCAGAAATCATTTGAAAGCGAAAAACCTTGATTCAACAATCGTTCTAATTGTCGATCGAATAATCGAATC
>CAJNOP010001768.1:0-20844 GCA_905250075.1 Rotaria sp. Silwood1 | reverse complement strand
CGAAAAATTTTCGAATTCATCGTGTTAATCGTAGCTCGAATAAACTGAATCAGCTGTCTCATACTGAAATAAAGGGATGCTTTTTGCATCTCGACATACTATTCTAACATAATCATATGCTAAAAATAAGATAACTACAAGCAGATTAAACACAAAGCGGAATTATTTTGAGTGAGAGAGCAGTATCGAAAATTGTTTTATTTGTAAATCAAAAGAAGTTTGTTTTCTTCTTAGATCAATAAAAGACACTACAATGTACATATATATCAATGAAAAGTATAAGTTGAAACATTTTGATTTTCATGTTCGGAAAGTAAGGAGATAATATAGGATAACCTCCATTGACAAATCAAAATCCAACATATCGTCTAGTGAAGGGCTAGAGTACCGAAACAACAGACATGATAGCAGAATGTAAAATGCAGGCAAGGCCCATTTCATAATGATCATCGATAGTGCACAGTTGAAGACACTTTGTTTACAAAAGGTTTCTGTATGAATAAGTAAATCATCGAATTGGACATGTGATCTCGTTTTAGCTATCCAAACTGTACCCTAAACAGACAAATATCATCAAAGAGACAAATTAAACAAAACAGTTTTATATTTCTTACAATAGTCAACCAGATTATATAGAACAAACCAAGACCGGTCGCCAATATCATCAACAATTTTGAGCAAGGTATATATGCTTTGCGCATACATTTTTGAGTTGGAGAATGAGTATCAGTGGAAATAACTACCGTACATATACACTATATTGTAGCAAAACCAGAAGAAAGTCATGTTTGAAAAATACAACATGATTATACAAAAGAGAACTGTTCAGAAGTAAAGAGTTCACAATAAGAAAAGAACTAGTAACACCGGAAACGATGAGATAAATTGGAATGTAACCATCAATTGGGTAATGATTCAAGTATTTGGCAGCAAAGTACAATTCTACTATAGGAATAACAAGAGAGATTATAAGAGATCGAAAACGGCGTACAATATTAAATGGAGCGCAAGTTAACGCATGATCCAGAGATATACTATATTTTTCAGCTTGTGCTTGTAAGTTGTCCTGATATTGAATATTGATGTTAACACTTAGAATAGAAGGCGTGCGGAACTCTGGATAACTCAAGCTGAAAAATTAAACAGAAGTAGAATTTAGAAGAGTCCATGAGAACAATTTCAATCACAAATTAGATTAAAATCTATTTTAAGTGTGATTAAAAATTGATTTCAATAACACGCTTAAAATATGATTCTAAGTGATGGCTTTTTTTCAGGTGCAAAAACGAAATTTTTTTATATAATGTCGTAGATTTAAATCGATTTCAATCTTATTTGTAATTCAAATTTCTTGCTTCGATAATAAAGGGTGTAGAATAGGCAGACTAGTAAAAGTTTGACACTCATTTGTTTGTTGCTCATGATTGCCATGGTTGCTTGAAAAAATAAAGTTTTCTTCAATATATTTTATGAAGTATTCCGGTCTCAAACTGTCTTTTGCTTGTATATCCGATTCAGAAAACACTATGTCGTTAGTATTCCCATTGATTATATTATTTTGTGATATTTGGGTGTGAATGTGGATGTGGATGTAGTATAAATAAAGACAATACCCACATTCACACCCTTTGAGGATTGATGAAGTTATTAGGTAGGATAAGAGCATTTATGTGATTGACATGTATTCAAAAAGTCTACGAAAATTCGAGAAATGATTTATGACCATAGTAGAAAATTTTGCAGAGCTTATCATTCTACCATTTTTCTTTCATAAAGAAAAGGTAAGCGGTGTGAGTAGCGAGTATCTAAATGTTGATATAGATGTAGTTAAGGTAGCGTATGAGTATAGATATAGGTGTGCTATGGATAAAAGACATTGTCGCACCTAGAACCCTACTGAGAAAGATATCCACAAATCTTCATCCTTGATTTGATAGAACTATTGAAAAAAGCAACGAGTCTTATCGATCCATTGGAGAGCATCGTATTTCATGAGGGAAAAGAAATAGTGATATAATATTCGCTATTTATTGAAGAAAAATGAGTGGCGACGAACACTAACATTGATTAATTGTCTAGATGCTCGGTTGGTATCTAACATATCAGAAAAAAAGAAAGGACAAGCCATAGACGATAGACTATTCATAAATATAACTAAGATTGATATACATGCTACAAAAAAAGTCAAAATTGTTTTCACAAATAAAAAATCGCGAGACGTTTTAACAAAAAGATCAAAAATTTTATTATTTTTCATATCAAATTTTATTATAAAACCAGCCGTATATAATAATTGATTTTCGAAAAAATTCATACCACAACAGTTTAATTAATTATAAGTTAGTGTCCATAGAATACAATTTCAAACATCAATCATCATTTGTGTCGTGTATGCATTGTAGTTGATTGCTATGCATATGAAAAAAATAAGAATTTATAATGTTTAATCGTGATGAGATTATACTTTCAAAATCTAGCTCGTTAATCAATCTATAAACACATTAATAAATAGATAGTTTGACACTTCAAGATATCAATCAGTTAATAATTAAAAGTCTTAAGTGAGTAGTTAGTAAGATATTCAATTTGTTAGATTAAATGAAAAAAGATGACGTGATGTGTTGAATAATAAAACATCATCTACCTGCACATTGGTTACTTAAAGGAAAAAGAAAAAAATAATATAATCTATTTATGTTTTTGAAATTTGTAAGTGAGAATTGAGAAGTAATGATTCTGAAATATGACCATGTGTTGCATTCTTTGATCCTACATTTTGAATGAATAGATTAGTTAGAATGTTCTACAAGATTTAGATTTTTTCGAAAATTTAATTACGTTTCGGAATGAAAGAAAACAAACGATTCTCATCCAATGAAGCTTCTCAATAGCTTTATTTTAATGTAAAAGTAAAATTTTTCCTGCTTATTTTTTTTTCTTATGTCGTTTGTTTATAGAAAAAACAATAAACATACATAAGTCGTCTGCATCTGAAGAATGGCATTTAGATCTTTTACTACGGACACTATCTGATGTTTTCAAACCATCCATTAATAGTTCAAGATTTCCAGAGAATTGAGCTTGCTAAATAGAAAGTTTTATAGATAAGAAATAAACAATAAAAAATGTAGTATTACTTGAGTACTGATTTTTTGCATACGATTTTCAAGTATTCGAATGATACTTGATACATTATCATTTGTTGGTTGACTGAAAATATACAATACCGGCAAAACATAGAATATATGGATGCTTGCAACTTTAAGGGTAGACTCTCATCCAATCACACTGTCGTTCTATTTAAATCGTTACGCATTTTGACGCTTAACTGTTTAGTATTGCTCCACAAAAAACATCTGATATTTTTTTATTAATATCATATCAGAAACATTATTATAATAGTGTTGATAGACTTTTAACACTTACGATAGTTGATCGTCGAGGTCAGCATTATCAACTAATTGTCGTCCTGTTTTTAAAAACTTAAAATAAACTTCATCACCAAGTGCATCTTCAACTATTTCAATATTTGCTGATTTTTTTTCATCCAGTGAAATTTCTAAATACAAAAAAAGAATTTCATATAAACTATGTAACATGAACCACACTTATATCTTTACTGTATTCAGTTCCAGCTACATGTTGCGCATATTTCTCTTTTATAAACTTTGATTTACGCCAACATGCTAATATATACCACATCAATCGCCAAAGATGAGAAAAGAAAATAAAAGGTGGTGGCAATGCTGGACGTGCTAAATATTCACACACTAATGAATATCGTTGGAATTTCCAGATACGATCTGCATTAACATGAAGACGATCGAATGTATTACTAGATTAAAATAAAATAAGTCATACAAATGAGCAACTAAATATAATGATCTCGAATCGAATTCGGAACTAAAAATAAATTTTACGAAAAAAATAGAAGTCATTCTCTCATTTTCAAGTCATAATCGAGATATTTCTATTTCAATCGTACTAATTACAGTAAAGTGTGAAATTCAAGAAATCAAAACTGAACATTTCAAAACATGAAATTACAATATATACATGGAAATTGTAACAACGTTTTGTGCGTCCCGTTTTCAAGGAGACCTCATTATCATGACTAGCACATGTGACTTCAACATAATGATTGTTTGAGGATAACTGCTATTTATATAAAATGTTTGCTGTTTTTTCTACTTGAATGAAGAAAACAAAACTAGAGATTCGTCAACTGAACCCAATCCAATGCGTTCTAGACCAATAAACTTTCAAGTAACTATATCCTAGTATATTTTTTAACAATAACTAATCTTTAGTTATTGTTAAAACAATTCTTTTGCTCTGGCTAAGAAATATCAAAATGGAAATTACTTCCTGAGTCAAGATCTTCAACAATACGTATCGATGTAATATACACTAAACTGGTTCGATAGCAAATTAACCAATCATTTGATTGTGCATTTTTTTTTAATGTTTTCCCTATATAAACTGTCAAATGTTTTTACTTTACTTCACTCTATTGCAGAGAACAGCTTTATTACTATATAAGATTATACGCATAAATCTAAAAAGTTAAGCTATTAAAATGTTACTGCCGTTACTTTTGAATATCCTTAAGTAATTCTTCAACGATTAATATGAACTTTTCATTATTGTATTGGATATTTTCAAGAGTTTTATCTCATTCATAGATATTATTGCCAATGATCGACGCATACTCTAATACATGAAGTCGTGTGAAACAATTAGTCTTTGGAAAATTTCTCTGAATTTAAAATGTAAATAGTTTTGACATATCCTCAGAGTAGGCTGAACTATGAAAGTAACGTTTCTATCCCTTACTGATTTAGATTGCATTGAACTAATTCCATTGGCTATGACCTCTAATCATGAGTAAATCAATCGAAATCAACTTATAAAAACTACACCATTTCTTATAGTAACTATACAGAATCTTCGAAATGTAATATTGTTTTTTGTTTTCAATACCTGAACATAGCAATAAGTAAATTAACCAAGAGTATGGCAAGAATAAACATATAGGCTGCTAGTAAAATAGATGCTGCGTAACCTGTTGCTGAATAATTATCTTAAATGAAGAATCAAAAAAACGAAAGAAACATTATTATTCACTTAAAATTTCTTGTCTTTTTGTTTTATATCCATACCTTTGACTGTTTCTAATGCCATTAATTCTCCAAATATTTGCCAATACGCAATACTACCAATTTCTCGCAGCATATGCCATGAAAATTTTTTTACACCATGTACTAATCCATAAAATGGTATGCCAAATGCCAGAATGAATACAAAGAATACGAATATAAAAAATTTCATATCATTTACCTAACAAAAGAAAATATAGCAAAGAACATTCGATTAGATTATTTACCATTTCACTAATCATAACAAGTTTAGGTCCAAGTCGTCTTACAGAAGCAAACATATCCAATGAACGTATAAACCAAAGTGATAGATCAATTGATAGAACAATACGTGCTGCACAAAAGCATTCTGATACGGGAATAAAACGAAGTATAAAACCAACGAAAAATAATATTATAGATAAAACATCTAATTTATTCCAGAAGGTTTTTAAATAAGTCATTATTGGATTTCCGTTCGATTGTGATTTGATTGACCATAACTATAATACGAAAATGATATATAAATACAATAAGACAATAGATTATATATGTACGAATTTTTATATTCGAATAAATTACCTGTCGAATTTCTTCGCAAAGTAATGTAAAAACCCATATGGCAAGTAGAATTTCAATATTAGACGGTTTATTACGGCGCTGAAATCCGTATGGTTTTGATTTACTAGCATTATATTGATTATTACTTGATGTATGATTTATAATTGATGGATTATTATCATTGGCAGTAACAGAGTCTTTATCAGCTTTTGAATCTTGAGATGGTCCACATTCATATTCTTGAAAATCATAGAGTGGAAAAAAGTCACATAATATTAAATAGGAGAAAAGTAATAAAAATATCACATGGAAATACTAAAATAAAAAAATAATAAATAATAAATAATAAATAAAATTATAAGAAAACTAAAGAACAAATCAAAAGTTGGTATTCCTCTAAGACAATTATTGTCAGCTATCTCAAACTTGTATTGATTTGATGATTCATCATAAAATTAGAGATTATCAAAATCAAGGTCATCGAACACAGTTCGTCCGATTATGTTTGTGAGTATGATTTTGGTGATCATTCGTCATCTGCAGACTTCGTGACTCTCATATAAGTCACATCTGTTTGTTACCAATATTGTGCGGCTTAATAAATCAATAATTCGTTTCATTGGTTTCGACAGAGTAATTTTCATTACTGGCATCGTATACTATATTCATGTTACTTTTGGGCTACTGTAACTGAGAAATTTTTTTGATATTGTTTCAGGAATAATCGAAGAGAAATTTCATTAAACATACAAGATTTTATGCTCAATAAATGTATTTTCTGTTATTTGATGAATAAAGCCAATTCCATATTCAATCGGGTTTTTATTTTCCTCAAAAGTTCGAAAAGGTGAATCTCTATAGCTTCTATTCTACATCATCACTAATCGTGAGCAATAGTTTTCTCATAATGATAAGACTATAATAGGATAGTAAAAAGCTTCAGTGTGGAATACTAATTTCGAACCTGCTGAAGCTTAATATAGCATGAGGTCAAACAAATAAATCATATCAAAAATTTCTTCATCAAATCTAGTTCATTCCATTATGCTTTATTCAATTGATATTTTATTTTTAATAGCTGCCCATTGTAAGTTTTCATAGTGAGTCAAAAGCGAAATAGCAATTATAGATGTAGGTGCGCAAGTATCGAGGTATATAAGAAAAAGACAACGGTCATTCCCATTAACACCTTCTACAAACCGAATATATATTCGAAAATTGTAAGTCGGATTTTTCTTAAGAACATGTTACAATTGAAAAGAGAAATTTCATTTTCAAACAAGTTTTTTTTCTAGAAAAATTATATCATTTTGCTCAGATTTTGATGCGCTTTTGCCTATATTGGTTAATAATAAGAGTAATTGCATAAATAATAGTTCTTTGAACGACCATTTTTACTATCACTAATGAAGATAAAATTTTTGGTGTCAATTTTAAAGCTATTGTTTGATAATGAGAAAAAAAGCTTTTTCAAAATATGAAAATGAGATTCTTTGTCGATAAATGTATGCTTCATTTGTTTTTAAATCGAAACTGGTAAATCAAAAGTGGTAAAATACTAAAAAAATATCTTAAATTATATCTACTGATACGAAAATGTTTGCTTGATAATTTATTCAAAACATACGTCATGTTGCGCACATGTTTAACCCAAATAGCTCTCAATAAAATCTACCTACTGTTGAAAGAATCAGCTCACTGATTACTAAATGCAGCTGAGTTACATTAAAAGTAAGAATATCTTAAAATTAGTTTCAGCACGTTATATTGATTTATCGATAGGAATTGAAACTTTCAAATCATTCTTTAGTTCTGAAAATTAAATATTTCCTTTGTGTAAAAGTCACATATGATATTTATCTAGTCGAATACTTACTAAATTATAAAGATATTTAATATATGGAGCACGTACAAATTTACCAATATTGGAAAAATATTGAGTGATTTTAGTTTTGCACCTAAAGAAATAAAACAAAACAAAATATTTCTATTTATTTAATCAGATTATATAAATAATTCAATTAGAAATTAGCTGAAAAGCATTGAAAGTGTAAGTAGCTATTAGTATTATGCTTTTTCGTCTATAAATAATCTTGTTTTTTACTTGTTAAAACGGCCAGTATTGACAGACGGAAGAAGAGATTTATTTGAGTCAGCTACGTCTGATAATAATCGCACTTGTACTGAATCTGGGGCGCTAGAAAAATGAGAATGGCAAACAGAACAATTGAATATGAATTATTGAAAGCACAAAAATAGTAATCGAAGTTTACAGCTATATGTTACATGAAGTAACCTAAGATGCAAAAGTATCTGCGCAAATGTCATACACTATTGTACGGTGAGGGTACAAAATAGAAGTTGAACTGACACGTTTTCTGATAGAGTAAAAAAAAAAAGGTCTTTCGAATGATATTTGATTTTTTCATTCATTATCATCAATAAGACTAACACAAAAAGAACATAAAGTGATAGAAAAGTAAATTATTACCTATCATATCTGTTCTTCAAATTCTATTTCGAAAACAACAGTTTCTCGCTTTGTATATAAAAAAAAGGAATTTCATGTCGAACGACATATGATGTTTTTTTGAGAAAGTTTTTAAAGCGCAATTGCATGTTTGCATGGTATTCTTTTAGAAGGGTATTTCATCTATTTACGTTCATCACTCTATAATATCCGTCAAGCAATACATCTGTGCAAATGTATACGCAAACGTTTACTTCCATTCAGCAATCGTCATCACAAACAATCGTAGGCGGCGGAGGGATTTTTCAGTGTGTAAAATTTCGATTTCTGATCATGAAGCCTAGATGAAACTCATGAAGGGTGATAGCGCACCTAAATGATAGACTTTTAAGAAAAGAATTTTGTATTTAGAGCTTGCGAAAAAGATTAGCATTTTCCTGAGCCTACCCTAGGTTTCATTGTTGCTCTTATTAGTATTTTATTTTTAAGAATTTCATAGTAAGCTACATCAAACTTCACCGACAGATTTCAAATTTCATCGAAAAATATGCAACCGTTTGAGATTTATAACGTTTTGAATTTTTGATAAAATTGGTTTAACATGCAACAAATTTTCAAAACGTTATAACTCTAGAATAGTTGTGTATTTTTCGATGAAATTTGAACTCTGTCGATGAAGTTTAATGTAGCTTACTACGAAGTTCTTAAAAACAAAATACTAATAAGAGCAACAGTGAAACCTAGGGTAGACTCAGGAAAATGCTAAATTTTTTCGCAAGCTCTAAATACAAAATTCTTTTCATAAAAGTCCATTATTTAGACCCGCTACCACCCTCTATGAGTTTCATCTAGGCCCCATAATCAGAAATCGAAATTTTACACATTGAAAAATCCCTCCACCGCCTATGCAAAAAATGATAATATTTTATTTTAGCTACATTTTACATCTTCGCGTTATTCAAAACAGATTCGACAGTTTTTCAACGCAATTCAGATCAAATTTTAAATCGTACACACAATCCTCGGAGTGTCCGTCAAGCTATTCTAATCGAAACATTTTCGTCATTACTGGAACAGACAGTGTATGAAGAAGCTTGGGAAATAAACAAATTTTTAACATTTAAGTCAACTGGCCAAAAGAATAACTGGATGTGATGCAGACTATTTTTTCTACTCTTTTCAATGAAATATAAATCACGAAAGTCAAATGAATTCTTGCTTTAAAGTACACTTGGAGCATTTATGTGGATACTTTGGTACCGTACAATAATTCAGAAACCTTACAAATTTTTTTTGAGTGATCTCAGCAATTGATTTTATTCTGGTTCTCACGAGGTAATATTCACAGAATTCTTTATTCTTTTCAGCTAATATCTCCGCTCATATGAAGGATGTGCTGAGCTATGAAAATGATGCAATAATAAACGTACTAATGGATATTTTTTGTTGGCAGAGTTATTTGCTGTAAGAAGCATCTAAATGGGATAGAATATGGATACCAAACTTGCTGACAGATCGAGTATTGAGATCAATCTGCCTGTTCGAAAATGTTTTTCATGTGCTTACTCTTTTGGGAAAATGTTTTAACTCGTTCTGTGACATATGATCGAACGTGGTATGTGATCCTCAAAATGTCTCATTGTTCTATTTTAGTACACTTATACACTCAGCTATATTGCTAAAGTTGAATAGTCATAGATCGAATGGCAAGAGAAAAAAATGAGATATTCAGTAATATTGCTACATGAAGTATTGTCATAAAGTTAAACAAAGAAAAAAAAATAATGAAAATCTGTTGTATCATTTTTCGAAAAATTCAACAATTTGATTACATATAATGATATAGATGTCATGAATACACGTCTCTCGAAAATAAACTAACTATTCATGAGTGATATTTTTTCTTTGTAAGATTGCTTCGTGGAAACAAGTAATAGAACATCTTATAATCAATACCTATCACCAATATATACTGTTTTTGACATGGATTTTTCATAGAGATATGATTTCTTTATTGAATCCTAAAAATCATAAAAGAACTGGTTATTTGTGATAGACATCATGAAGCAACTGATTATGTACATACATTGTGAAGCGCTGTTTTATCTTCTATTTTAACTAATTCGTTTTGATAAGAAAGAAATCCACTATACCAAAGCATAAATGTTGAAAAGACAATTGCACGATTAGTTACTCGTTGATCAATACTTCCAAACCTATATGAAATATTAGTTATTTTTGTTTAGAATATTTTTTGTCAAATATTTATTTTTAGCATACCAAATTTCCCTAAATATAGTTTGTATAGCTCGTTGAGCAATAAAATGTTTAGCATCAGCTGCAACAGCTAATTCTAACCAATTTGCATTACCATAAGCTGGTATTTGTCGTATTATGGCTTGTCTACATAGTGCAGCATTTGTTTGATTAAGTTTGTCAAGTATTTGTACAGCTAAATTTTCAAATTCATCGGCTGATTCATAATAACTATTATCATTCTTTCTATGAGCATGAATTTGATATATTAGTTTGGCAATTAATGCAGCACCTAAGAAATATATTCCCTTCAGTATGTCATTAAAAATAAATATCTAACTCACAAATTTTATTTTTGCCACGAGACCATAATAGTAATGCTAAATCTCGTCGACCTGCTATAATCGACCAGAGGAAAAGTTCTTTCTCAACATTAATGTGCGTAACGGTATCAGTTGTTGATCCTTTAAATAGGAAATAAACGTATTTCATTAATTATAATACATAAATAACATGTATTATGATCACGAAAAGAGAAAGAGGAGTGAGTGTAATAATTGATCACAGATTTAATTTCGATTGATTTTTCTGTCATGATAATTGATATTTTCATTATAAAAGAGAAACGAATTCTCCAGAAAAATTTTCATTCCAATTCTATGAAAGGTCAATTCCGTTTTTCGAACTAGAGAATAAATCAAAACTATTTTAAAATTGTATCCATTTAGAATTATTGTTCTCTTTGACCACTATCATTATATTGAATAATAAACTTTCTAGTAATATTAAGATAATTCTTCAAAACATAATATCTTTTCTTCTTATGACAATACATATATGATGCATATCAAGCGACTGTTGTAATTATCATTTAACTCTTCATCCGTTCTCCTGACGAAAATTTCGATTTCAATTTACATTCTTTATTTTCTTCGAAAACATGTGCAGGTATTTCAATATGGAGTTTAACCGTCGGTTCAGACAATTCTGTTAGTAGTCAGCCAAAAAAAAACATCTAACAAAAGTTGTTGAGAAATCTTTATTTTATAGAACTGCTTCTTTTGATTATTTAAAAAAAACATTTCTATTTACATCATGAGATGGCGGTACTAGAATCAAAGTACTATGAAAATGAAGCATATTTGATGTCTGTCATTATTTTAACTCTGACATTATCATTTCTTGATGAAAATGAAAGCTAATTTTTACTGAAATGATCATTAGAGTAAACTCTATAAAATAGGATTTATCAATATGTTTTCGCATAGTTTTACCGTTTTTGTTTATTGATAATCGATAGAAGTACGTTATCAAACGTTAAAATGTAGTCGCTCATGTTTTCAGAGCTTTTATGTGAAAGAACATCTTAGAGGATCTTGTAAAGCTCTTGAGAAGTCAGATATGCTAGAGAAAAACTCAAGAATTTAAATAAACTATTAAAAAATTGTGAACATTTAAGAACACAAGAAAATTCCATTAGATTTCAGAAACAATAAATCTAGTATTTATTTTTGGCAGAAATGTGATTTTTCTCTTTTCAATGGATAATAATAAACTTTTAATTGATGAATAAAATCTTGAAAGCTGTTTCTAACATCAGTATTAGAGTTAGCTCATTTGGTCATGATTCAGTTTACATGTACAGTAATGCAAAGAAAATGATAAGTATTAGTGTTAAGATCAAATGTTTGCAACTCTTCCTTGTCCTTATCGTTTCAATTATAGATCATAGCAACTAGTATTAAACGTGATTACTTACTCCAGCTTATATTTCATCTGATATACTTTCAAATGAGAATTTCTTCATGTGTTCTTATTTCAATCATTCGAATGCAGTCAAACACATGAAATAACTATGTCTTCGTGAATAATAAACCTATTTTCTACATCATAATGTGATATTGAACTTTATATTGATAGAAATTTCAATTCATTGAAACATAAAAATTTACAAAAACATGGCTTTCGTAGAATTTCGAAGATATATCTCGTTTTTTAAAGAAATATGTTTAGAACTTACTCTCCGTTTGTACATTACTATTATACTCATTGTCTGGTGGTTTTCGATAATGTTTTCGTCCACAACAAATACTGATTTCATCGTCATTTTCATTAATTAATTCAGAATTCGGTGTCATACTTGCTGGAGACAGTACATCAGTAATTTCAAAATGATCTTCTACAAATTGTTGAATTACTTCATGTATGACTCCTAGCGGGGTATCGCACTCTCCTGATAAGCCATGATACTATTTTTGTTCGAAATAATACAAAATGAAAACAAAGATATGTACATTGCTCAATTTCATTTACTTCTTTCATTTCATCAGTAGCCATATAAAGTTCACGAAGTTCAGACGGATCATTAAATATATTCATTAATGAAGAATCATGGTCAAGAAATAATTCAACAAATGCTGTTCGATTACGCCTGAGTGCCAATAGAAATAATTCACGTAAATTAATGTTCTAATTTTTATTATAAAAAAAAAAAAATAGAAAACGGGAAAAGAATTCTATCGTATAATTATTTCCTACCCAGTCAGCGTCATTTTTCACAAAATCTTTAGCTATATCCACACGATCCCATTCTAAAGCTAAATATAATTGTTTTTCAAGTTTACATTGCATATTTTGTTTAGATGTATCACTACCCGATGTAGCTAAATAAAGATATATATATTGTTTATTAATAGAAGAATTCAATTAGTTTTTTTTTGTTGTCTAACCATTTAATAGTGCTTTTAAAATAATTAAGCCAAAATCAAGCTCAATTGAATCACGTGAATTAAGATTGATCACATTTAAGAAATTTCTTCGTTTATGAAGACATTCATAAACTAATTCAAAAGAGTCGTTTCTTTTATTCGTTGGAGTTGTTGGATCACTTGGACCATCGATTGCATAAACAGCATCTTTAAGTTCTTCACGAAGTTTATTTTTTATTTCTTCATCACGGCTAAATGAAAAACTTTCATTAGTTCTATAACAATGCAAAAACAATTGACTTTCAACTTGAAAATTTAACCCTTCTAAAAACGAATTCCTTATGCAACTCAACTATCGAACAATATTAATTCCATTTCTATTGTTCGTTTTAAATCCGATGTGTCTTAGCAAAAAACATATTAAATGATGATTCTTACATTATGAAAAGATCTTTTTAGGAATATATTGGAAATTAAAATTTTGTCAAATAGATTTAATAATTTTGTCTTTGTCAATAGATAATTGTTTTAAAATGGTAGGAATCTTCTTTTTCTACTAAGTGCATTGAAAGTATTTCAGACGACTTAAAACCTATGGATTATAGCCAGAATTTTGCGCTCTTTCTGAACATGAACTGAGAATTTTTTTCTCAATTTTTGTTCGAGTATAGTGCAAAAATCTTTGAAAGGTCCTAAAAAAAGGTTGTTAGAGCAGCCTCTATGGGGCTGAAATATGAAACTCACGTATATTCTTCAGCTTCATTGTACTAATATGCAATATAGATAGCATAAATTCATGAATTTTTTAATTTTCTGACAGGCGCCCTTATCTTTCATCTTCTTTGTTGATATTCGCTCAATATTTTTCATTTTTAACATTACTTTTTTCTTTAATTTTACATTTATATTATAAGAAGCATTGAACTATACGGCGAATGAAGCTATTATATATGTGTTTATGTATATCTATTATTTAAAACCTGGCCGCTAAGGTCTGTAATCTTCCCTTTCGTTGCTATGGTCTGTAAGGAGGGAGGGAGGAAGCCGCCAAATCTTGATCTTAAAACTTACACTCACTATTTTCTTCGAAAATCTACGTGAGTTTCACATAACCTAGTTTGAACGATGCATAAACTGGTATTTGTGAACCTATATATGTCCGTTTGAGAAGATGGTAGAAGTTATAGGACACGGTAGTTTTGTAGAGCAGACATTTCTCTATAAAATGTGATATTGAATTAAGTTGTAGCTTTTACAAAATTGACGTTTTATGTATTTTTTCAGAAGTTTCTCTTTGTGTAAAATGCCTTTTGGTCAAAAAATGGATTTCTCAGAAATGAGTGTGTAACAAGAATAAAAATTGAGATGTCTCGTCTCACGAACAAAGAAAACTTGAATAGTGTATTTTAAAGGGCATATTTTGTTCTACCAGCTGATAGAGTAAGAATGTCTTCAACTTTTAGTTGCGAATTGCAATAATTAAAATATAAAAAAGTACGAAGAAATTTCCCATCCAAACTAATTTTTTTAGACCCTTCAAAGATTTCCTCATTACTCTTGAACAAAAAACTAACAGAAAAATTTCTCAGCTCATATGCAGAAGGACAACGAAAAACTGGTTTTGATTCATAGGTATCAAGTCGTTTGATATACTTTCAAATGAATCACAAATGAGCAAACGTTTTGTGAGAAAACTTTCAATCCACTCGTTAGTTGCTAATGCTTTGATTAATTTTCGGTAATAGGATATAACTGACGAGGAGACATCACCAACTATCAAATCGCCTTTAAAACCGAACTTGCTGCACTATGTAGATCCTATTAAGGTATGAAAAACTGCAGAAGGATGAATCCCCTTAGGTAGGTCTTCTTGTCGACAATTACAGGCATTTTACTGCAATTTTAGCATATAGAACCATATACACCAAAATATCGAAGTATGATATTTTGAGCTGAGATTATGTCTAAATATAGTTTCATTTGTGAATGAAACATTCTAAAAATTCGAGTTCAAAATAATATTCCTTTCTAGAGATATTAGAGTCCCAAAGACTTCCTAAAATGCAAGGATTTTCTGTTTTTTTAAGGACTTTAATATCTCAGTAAAGGAACATCATATAGAGCTGAAATTTTTAGAATGTTTCATTTACAAACCGAACTATATTTATAAGGAATATCAGCTCGAAATATCATACTTCGATATTTTGGTGTATACTATGCTTTATGCTAAAATTGTAGTAAAATGCCTATTACTCTCGACAAAAGACCTATCTAAGGCGATTCATCCTTTTGCAATTTTTCATGCTTCAAAAGTGTCTACATAATGCATCAAGTCCAAGCTCAAAAGTGACTTGATAATTGGCGATGTTTCCTCTTGAATTTAATATTTTGTTTCTTTTTTGCAAAATATGTCAAGATGCGATATTGTATTCATGATTGTATTGCGTTATTTTTCTTTTCTAATTATCTAGAAGACAGAATTATTCGTTAAATATTGAAAATGACAGACAAATGGCTTTAACAAGCTGATAGAAGGATATATACAATTCTATGCTCATATTTACTTTATTAATGTTTCATTAGCAAGTTCATCATGTTGATAATGTCCTTTATAAAGGTGAAGTGCTTTAGCAAATAAATCACAACAACGACCTGTTCCTTCGAGCAAAACAGCTGGAATATTATTTTCAACTACTGCTTCTTTAACTATATCGAAATGAAAAATCACATTTCTAGTTTTATATAGATGGTTCTTTTCTACCTGTTCGAACTGTATTGGGACCACCTTCAACAACGATAAGAACAACAGGCACTGGTACTATATCTAAAGAGAAATCATTATAGAGGAGGATTTTAAAAAAAATTTTCATACGAACCTGAAGAATCGGTTGGAAGAGATTGAGTTACAGAAAAACTTCGATATAGAGTTAAAGCATTTGTTTGAGTTTTTGATGAGAAAAATCCATCTGAAATAGCTTCTTCAAGTTTACTACGAAACACTATTTCTCCACCATGTCTCCTTTCACTTCCATCGTCAACAAAAATAAAATTTGTATGATTTGATTCAAGTGGTGCTTCGCCTTTTTTGTTACTAAGAAATTTAGAATAATATGCATGTATACCCGGAGCATCGAGTTGTTCATGACCGGATACATAACCCCAAGTAGCAATACCCTACGATGATGTTTATCATTACAAACTAAGCGACAATATATTGTTTATAAAAACAAAGCACTTACAATTAAAGGAATGGGTCGTGAAGGATCAGGATTTATTTGAACAATTTCACCAACAAGTTTCATAATACCTGTATTCATGCCACCGGTAATAATCCATGCACCTACAATCGAACAATGAGAAATAGTATTCTCTCAACGACATCAATAATAATAATCAGCAAATTCAATAACTCATATTATGAATAATTTATGTAACTCAACTAGAACGATTCTATCATATTTGATTTCTTCTGATGATTTTCAAAAATCTGCCAGAGTAATTTCTAAACGAAATATTGACTATCTAGTCATCTTGCTCAGTAAAAATATTTTATTATTTTCAATACCAGTTGTTCGAGCAACTTTAAGAAGGCCACGTCGAAATGGTCTTAATATTTTTGGTTTCATTTCAAAGTCTTTTGCACCACCGGTTATCGATATAACAAGTGATGGACGCTAAATAATAATAACACTCAAATATGCATATGTTTGTTTATATATTATTTTCAAAAACAAAACACCCAAGAACTTACTTCGTGACAGCAATATCGATATAAGAATTCTTTAACATAATTCACATTTATATTATCTGGTACACGAATAAAATCTGCTTGATGAGATTTATTATGAGGAACTTGAAAATAGAAAGAAATATAAAATTTAAGTTTTTTAGTTGAATTCTTTTGACATACAAATTAATGTTCCATATGATTTAACATCCATTGATGTCAACGATTCCTGGACAACTGCACGAACATCGTTTGGTGTAGAAATCGGTAAAATTTTACTCACACTTTCAACAAGTACATTTAAAGTGGGTGCTGTTGCCATTATATATATATGTGTGCGTATACAATAGTGAACAACTCTAAATTAATTTAAAATGAAAGGATCTTATCAGATTTCTCAAACTCTTCCATTAAGAAAATCTTAATATTGGGTTTTGGTACAGGTCTTTACAGTACATTGAATGGTGTACAAGAAACTCAGTTTTCTTCAAGATTTGATGTGGTGAAGAGCCATATTCTGGTTAAAATCCATAAGGAATATACATAGTGCTCATAGATATTGTGATCCTTAGTAGTTTGGAAAATAGGCCTATTCTGATTGGTCTTAGAAATAAGTTCGATTGAGTTATAGATGCTATTCAGTTTTTTGTAATTAATAGTTTTTGTCATTGCTTCCGTAATACTTAGAAATGGTTCAATTTCTTAGACCTAAGCTTTTTCTGGCTATATGATGGCTCAATGTCTTCAGCACAGTACCACTGAACGTGCAAGTAGCAAGCATGTGGGTGTGACTAAAGTGTTCAAATACCCATACCCATACCATATCTCACACCCTTATTTTCCAAAATACTAGGGACCACAATATCTATGAGCACTATGTATATTCGTTACGGATTTTAACTAGTATATGGTCCTTCAGAACATCAAATCTTGGAGAAAACCGAATTTCTTGTACACTACCTGATGTGCCGTAAAGATCTCTATAAAATTCTATATTTAGATACTCTTACTGGAAGAGTTTGAGAAATGCGGCAAGGTCCTTATAAAAAAATCCTTTCAATCTATATTATTTTCCCGTATTCGATGAACAGCTACGCTCGTTGAAACTAACGAGGTTTTTCTATTTTGTAGCATGTAAAATTTCGCACGCCAGCATAACTGCTTCTGTCAAAAAAATGTCTGTTACTAAGGTGAACATTTATGATGTTTTCTAAATTGATACTAATCGAATTATTTTCTATTAAAATGCAAGTTCACTGAGATCGAAGTGGTTTTTTCTTTATGTATGTAAAGAATGCTCGAACATGAAAACGATTACTAAATTATTTTATATCGGTAATTGAACAGGAAAACACTTTAAATAGTAGAGAAGATTTCTATATTCAAATTCCAGAAGATAAAAACAATCTTTAGTACCACTTACTTGTGAAATACGATCTGAAAGGAGTCTTGAAATGTATAGGGTAGAACTTTGTACCCCCTCCTCGTTCACAACAATTACCGACCAAAACAAAGAAACCCAATACCTATCACATATCATGATAGATGAGCTTCAAGGTTCTATTGGCAATCATATAATAGGAACGTCTTATTCGAATACATATTGAGAAATTCTATTTACTGTAAAGCAAGCAGGGATGAAAAAAAAACAAGAACAAAAAGCGAGTTTTGAAGATGAGTAAAAATCAGTGCATCAGGTTTCACGTTTTAATCTCACATGAATAGCCTTAACAGCTTTTCTAAACAGTTTCGATACTTGAATCAAGAGTAATTATTTTCGAAATAAAATCTGTTTACGCAGATTATTGTATGTATTCTTATTAATTTTTACAGTAATATACAATAAACTTCGTCATATTATATTCGAAAACTTCTCTATAACAATAGAATAACTTACTCTACAAACAAAAAATGTTGAAAATTCACTCGAATGCAAATTTTACTGTATAGCACGAATATTGACTATCAAAAGAAATATATTTCGTTAAAAATAACCGATTGCAGCATCAATGTCGAATGTTGTTTTTTTCATACTGTTCATTTTGAAAAGTGTAAACAGGGATTGATCGACGATGCCGGCTGAAAAATTGCAATTCTTTGACATATTCGACGGCGGCTGATTCAACTCTTCTTTTTCTCTTTGATGACAGCAACTGAAAAAAATCAGAATTTCTTTTTCGTTCACGATGCCAGCAGCTAAATAATTCACTATATTTTTAACAACAGCCTCACATTTTTTATGACTTAAAAAAGAATTATTCTTTCGTTTACCCAGGTTTCGTGAGGGTGGGTGTGGGGTGTGGGCATATTTCATCTTTTTCATACCCACATCCACATCCTATACAACGCAAAATTTCAAATACAACGAAAAACTCAACGAGGATATAAATTTTGCAAAAGGATGTCTCCATTGATACAGTGTGTGAGGAAACTTCTTTCAAACAAAAATAAATGGTTTTCAATATTTATAAAAAGAAAGGTGAGGTAAAAGAATAGTTTTCGATATTGACAGAAAGAAAGCGTGTTAAATTATGATGCAAACATTTCAGAATTTTTATTAAATTTTCTCTTTTTTTTTATGCTTTACCTCACTTGTCGCTGCGTCTCTCTGTCTCGGGCGATTTTAGGGTCTCAACTGAAGAGAATGGTGTAAGTTAAACAGAGTGTCACCGCAATAGATGGCATTACACTTGGCTATTGCACAGCATTTCTCTTCAAATCTGAGACTAACTTTTTTGGTGGAAAGAGCGAAGTCCGAAATACAAGTACCATTTTGATCAAAACTTTTCAATGAACAGTCGATTGTGTGTCATTTGGAACATCCAATATTTCAAAATCATTCTTCATGAATTTGATGATTTAAAGATGTGACTAGCTTCAACACTAAACAATATGAATGAAGCAGGGTGTGGGTATGAGTGTAATTTTAGAGGAGATAAATAGTAAAACCCACGCCTACACTCTGCGATTAGCAACGGCAGCTATATCGCGTTTCATAGTTTAATCCCGCGGTAGGGATGGACCAATTTCAATTCTTGATTTGGAATTGGTTGTTCTAGAATTACTAATTTTGTACACATTTACATAAACTAATGATTCGATCCTTATTTTTACAAGACCAGTCCCAATTTCAATTCCGGTCAAAATTTCAATCAGTTCTAGAAATTAGATTTGCTGCATTTCTATCCCACAGGGATCACGCTAACAGTTTTTTTTTACATGTTTTCATTTTTTTTCCTCCTCTCTCTCTCGCATGCATTGCATTTTTTTTCTCGCTATAATACACTACGTGGAATGATGTAATGACATTTTATCACGTTTTTAGAACTTATCTTTTCGAAATTTCGTACAAAAATCTCTTGATATAATACTTCATATCAAGGCTCACATTCTTTTAAATTACCATATAAAAGGAGTCACTTTCTCTATACATGTCATGTTATTAATATCGATAATCTTTTAATCAAAAAAAACAAGTAAGCAAATAATAATATTATTTATTTCTAGATTTATTATTTTGCAATAAGAGTCATCTAAATATTTATGTCGCTCGATAAGTTCTATCAGTTCAAAGAATTTTATTCACAGAATAAGATGAAATTAATATCTCTACAACAAATGTTCCCAATAATCCTTAGAATATCTGATAGAAAGTTTCGATCTTTTATTCTACTTCTGAAATGTTTCTTTTTATTCATCAGTAGATATCAAATTGAGCTCCTTAGTTATTGTTTTAGCTAAGCTTGTTGCCTGTGAATAAGTGTCAAGTTTATCATTGAGATAATTGAACAGCAAGAAGTCCGAAGTAGTGAAGTTAAGCGAATATGGTAGATGAGTCATACCTTAAATTTCTTCATTTTAAAGGAAATTAATAATAACATTATTCAAACGCAGTCTTGTATTGTCCTGATAAAGCTTAAAACTATATACTATTTTTGAGTGGCCTCTCCTTTTTTAAACGTTTTAATTAATGCTTAAAAGTAT